>JAUMHG010000067.1:5377512-5428880 GCA_032359395.1 Enteromius anoplus
AGGAGCACACGAGGGAGACAGAATGAAAATAAAAACACAGATGACAGACATGGAACGCCTGGAGGGCGTGACAGTAAGGTTTGTTCAGGCTTTGAGCAGATATTTGCTATCCTTGTTTGGTGTGAGTTTTCTTATCACCACCGCAATTTCAATAGTTATCAGTGTATTTCAAAGACACAAAACAGGTTTTAGGACTTTAATTGGTTGGTATATTAACATTATATCAGTTAATTACGGTATTTAATTGTAAATTTAAAACCGTATGTTGCTACCGTTTTTTTTTTTACAGTCGAATTCTGGCAACTACAGTTGTTCTTTTTTTTTTTTTTGCAGTGTAGGAGCGGTCACTCTATGCTTGATTATCTGATTACTCTGTGTGTGTGTTTTCAGATGGTTTAGGGTGTGAGCTACGACTACAGTAAGTCAGCGATGTGTGGTATGTGGACAGGCATGTGGGCACTGACACGCTGGTTCCTCCCCTCCGTCTGATTAATGGCTGTGTGAGAAAGCAGCCACCCTTTCAGGCCCCTCAGACTTTCCAAAATAAACAACTCCTGCTCTCTGGATTACTATCGATCCGAACCGCCGCTGAAGACGAGCGTGCAGGGGCGAGATCTCTTTCCCCCCGTTTCACTTTCCCTGTAATCTGTCCTTCTCTCACTTTATCTCAAACCTTTCAATCTATCACTCAGACAATCATCTTGTCTTTCACCCTGCAATTGTGGTTTACCTGTAGTTGATGTCTTTGTCTCTTTTTGGAGGAAACCCTTTTATTTATATGACGAACATTGTGCTTAACTACTGTAAAAGCATTTAAAGCCCGCTTAAAAGAAGCACGACTGCCAGTGGAGGGATAATGCTATGAATGTCAGAGATCTACAGTATAATGCCCTTGGAATCTTCTCAGCAGATTGGTATGTCGTCTTCTGCTGTAGCCTGTTATTATAGTCTCCGGAGAAAGGCAGCGCATGCACAGAAAGGCCAGCTTCATGCATGACGTTCAAAATATGCTGTGTTTTTCTACCCATTCCTTGCATATTTTCCCCCAGCCAGAGTCGGAGTGGTCAGTTGACTGCTATGGTCTCATATAGATGGGTTTGCATGAGGTCTGGTCCCCTTATTCTGGCCAAGAACCACCCACTTGAGAAGAAAATGTTTCTTTCTTTGTTTTTGGAACCTGGAATTCTTTCTGTCCAATACTGATTATCATGGACATACATATTGTGAAGAAGAAAAGAATACACAGTTCTGCTCATGGATATACTCTGCCATATAAACATTTTCTCATCTTCACCGTTGTATTTTATTTCAATAAATTTGGTTATAAAATCATACTACCGTTTAATATAAGTTTTTTGTATTTTAATATATTTCGGTTATGATCACAGTTTTAGCTTTTATGATTTCAACACAAATTACAGTGTTGGAGTTTTTGGTCAGGACGGCACGATTGTGTCAAAAAACATAATTGTTGATTATTTCTCTTGATAACGCGATCACAATCATTTCAGTAAATAAAGATCACTTTTAAAATACACGACGACTGCAGACCAGATTTTGTTTTTGTAGGCTGCACGTCTGAGTGTTGCTGAATAACTTCATCGCTGTTTTGAACAGTCATAGACAAAAGTATTGGCACCCTATTGGCAATTCTATCAGAAAATGCAACACTTCTCTGAGAATAGTTTTTAAATTGCAAAGGTTTTGGTATTCACATGTTTTTTGCCTATTGAAAAAATATCACACAGAACTCAGAAATGGACTGGGCAAAATTATTATATTAAGAATTAAGAAATAAAGAGCTCCGATTAACATCCAAACAAGTTCAAGCTGATCTGCAGACACAGGGTACAGCCCTCATCAAGTGAATGAAAAGAGACGCTATGGTAGAGACCCAGGAGAACACCACTGCTGATGCAAAGCTTGTGTGACAAAACCACAATCCTTCTGGGAGAACGTACTGTGGACAGATGGGACAAATGTAGAGCTTTTCGGAAAAGGACATCAAGGCACCGTTTACAGAAAAAGAAATGAGGCCTTCAAAGAAAAGAACACAGTCCTCACCATCAAACATGTTAGAGCTGTTTTGGGGTTGCTTTGCTGCTTCTGGCACTGGATGCCTTGACTGTGTGAACGCTATCATAAAATCTCATGACTACCAAATCATTTTGGGGCAGGGTTAGGGTTAGTAAACCAAGACCTTTTTAGCCACTCGACTGCAACATAAAGTGCATTTACAGTGGTGGCCAAAATTGTTAGACACCGAAAATTAACTGAAACTACCTGCGATGGAAGGAATCTGCTGGAACACTGACAATAACCGGACATCAACCCCATCTAGCAAATCTGGGGCGAGTTGGAAAATAAACTGGACACATCTATCGTGCATTCAAAGGAAAGTTGCAGGTGGCATGGGATAACATTAGTGTTAAAGTATATTGACACTATGCCAGAGAGATGTGCTGCTGACATTGCTGCAAAATATGGACATACCAAATATTAAAATGAATAGGGGATAAAACATTGGATAAACTCACTTCATCTGGGATTTGTTGTGCTCAGAGCAACCATCTGCATGTTTCGTGAACATTATGAAATTAAGTCATGTTTTGGAGCCAAAAAAGGGTCAATATTTTATATACTGTAAATGAAACAGTAGCATTACAATAAAGAGTGCTTTTTATCTTAATAAAATTGATTATCAGAATAAATGATGTGATGTGGTATATTTGTAGCCATAGAAGAAAAACATTATGGATTTTCTTCTATGCCACATTAGGATATTAAGATCATGTTCCATAAATATATTTTGTAAATGTCCTACCTTGAATATATTAAAGCTTGATTTTGAGCACCTGAGCATGCTTCAGATTTTCAAATAGCTGTGTCTCAGCCAAGTATTGTCCTATCTTAACAAACCGTACATTAAAGGAAAGCTTATTTATTCCGATTTCAGATGATGTGTCGCCTAAATCTCATTTTTAGAAAATGTATTATGAACCTGTAACCCAAAGGTTTCAGGTTCGAGTCCCAGGTCGGCAGGGATTGTGGGTGGAGGGAGTGAATATCCAGCTCTCTCTCCACCTTCAATACCACGACTGAGGTGAGACCCTTGAGAAAGGCCCCGTTCCCCCAGCTGCTTCCTGGGCGCCACAGCACTGGCTGCCCACTGCTCCGGGTGTGTGTGTGTGTTCACCCTGCAGCCTCCATAGGGGTCTCTTGTGAGCAGGGCTTCCCCCTGAGCCACAGACAATGGCATCTTTTGAGTGCACAAGACGAGCACTAGGACCCAGAGAGTGCTGCAGTTTCTTCCAGGGGTTGCCTAAGCCTCAGCGCACACCCCTGCTTAGGAAAACTGAGATAGGCTGAGAGAGGGAGAGACTAGAGGAACGCAGCTCTGTTGTTGTGGTCACTCCAAGAACATGGAGGGGCTGGAGAGCAGGAACTGACCCGCTGCCATCGGGAGGACAGGAGTACATGTGGAAGGGCTTCTTCAGAGCGGATCAGGATTAAAAGGTGACTCTGTTGTTGATCGACTGAAGTGCACGCGCGTATTTATGAGTGAGTTGACTGTAGAGGCTTCATCAAAAGGAGGCTGGAGTGTGTTTGGGAGTGTAGGGACGGATTGTGGAAATGAGTCATCGCAGTGCACGAGGGGAATGCGCGCGCGCGCGTGTGTGTGTGTGTGTGTGTGTTTGGGGTGCTCTTCCTGTCTGGGAGGAAAGACGGCACTGTTTTCACCGGGGGAACGCGCGCGCGAGGCTGGGCGAAATCCGGAGAGATTGGCGCGAGGCAAAAGTTCACAAGGAACTTTTCATCTGTTAGACCATCCGAGGAACCTCAGGAGCGTTTCTGCGGGGAAGACAGGTTTACCACAGACTGCTTGTGATCTCTGTGATAGCCTGGACAGATGGTGGTAGGCGCGCGCGTGCGCGCGCGTGTGTGTGGTATGTTGTGTCTGTCAGGCGGAAAACAAGTTAAGAGAGGCAGATCTGATGAGGAGCACGGCAACAGCAGAAAGACGCCTCTACACAGCTGATTGAACACATGAACCATGGGCGCTTTTAATGCCACGTGTGCGTGTGTGTTTGCGCGCGCGTGTGTGTGTGTGTGGAGTCTGTTTACACTCGGGATGCTGGATTGGATTCTTGGGTGACTGTATCATCATGGTGTATTCTGCCAGATTGTTTTTCCTTGTTTGGTATTAAGGCTGTTTTGTGGGGCTCGGTGTAAATGTGTGTATTTGGTCATATTTTGGGGATGAGTGTTCAACTGAGATCAGCTACAAATATCAGAACTGTCATATTTGCTTAACCTGGTGTTGATGCAAACCTGTATGATGATTATTTTTTGCACAACACAAACACATTACGAAGATGGTTGGTTGTGAAACAGTTTTGGTAATCTTCTATTATGAGGAAGAAAATACAAATCAAAGCTTCAGAGGAGAAACCCCGCTCTGATCGGGGAAAACACTGATGGTTTTTCTGAAAACCTGCACAATCTCTGCTTCTACTTTTTTACTGTTTATTCTCTGGTTAACAGTAAAACCGCACCAGTGCGGTAATGCTAAATACCAGCACTCTCAGACTGACGATCAACAACACCACTTTCATTTTTCATTTCATCTGAAATAAAATTTTTATAAAAAAAAAAAACTCAAATAAAATACAACTGTCTGAAATAAAACGTTTAAGATTCAAGCAAAATAAACTAAAGCATAATAAACTTAACTAAAAAAATAAAATCCATAAGGACACCTGATCTCTAGTGATTATTGTTGTTTTTGATTACAGAGACCGTTTCTGCATTTGATAAATAAATATTTTAATCTCGTCGTTATACATTACCGTCACGCTACAATCTCTATTGTTAGTGCTTGATAAATAAAAGTGATTGATTGATTTTCTTTAGCGCTGTCAAACAATGAATCATAATTATTTGCATCCAAAATAAAAGTTTTTGTTTACATAATATATGTATGTGTACTGTGTATATTTATTCATATACAAATGCGCGCGCGCACACACACAGTATATCATTTCAAAATATCAACATGTATACGTTTGTTAATTATTATATATATATATATATATATATATATATACACAGATAAATATATTATGCACTTATTTGTTAAACAGCTATTTGTTTGGGTGTGATTAATGCATTATTTTGGATGATTAATCATTTGACAGAACTACATTTTTCATAAAAAGAATAAAAGGGACAATAACATTACTAAACAACTTGAAGTATATAACATAAAGTCAAATCTGTATCAGTGTAGTGAGGTTGATACCAAACCCTTGTTATACTAGTCACTTATTGAATATACTGTACTTCACAGTGTAACGTTGGTAAAGATGATCAGTCATCTGAAGATGTGTCGAAGTTTCACAGATATGATGATATGATGTAATGCTGCTTGATAATGAGTTTCAGGACACAAAGGCAGTCTTCCTGACGCGAGAGCAGCCAGAACACTGTGTTTCCTCTCGGTGTCCTTGAACTTGTTTGAGAGAAAAGAGCGACGCGATGAGCGCGAGGGGTGTTTAGTTTCAGGGGCTGATGTCGTGACTCATGATGTCATGCTGTAGTCTGACTGATTGCTCTGCCGCTGGGCTTCTGATTGGTCGGCGGCCGCTTTGGCTGTGTGAGTCAGTGTCTGTTTTTATTTTTATTTTTCATAAATATTTACTGGCTGGTCGCTGGTGAAAGAGTTTGGCACGGAGTTTGTGTGTGTGTGAAGTATTTTGAGCACTGTGTAAGTATGTCTTATCTTAACCCTCATTCAGCAGGAGTAATGATTAGCTGCGGTTATCTATACTACTGGAGTATAAGCAGCTGTAAAAGTGCAGATTTCATGTGCTGATGATGATGATGTCATGCCTTTGTGACTCATACGTGATTTGATCATCTTCTCCTCTGGGCCATTGTGTCATTTTCTAAAATGGTTTAAACAGGGTCTGTTTATTCTTGAATGTTTCAGTGGTGCTGGCTTAGATGAATGATTATTTATTAAAGTATTTCTTCATATTTTGGAATATCTTTAATAATTAGAGTTTTGATAAATTTATAAATTTTATTTTTATAATGTGTATATATAAACCTATGCGTATTTTTAGGAAATATAAGAATATACATGTAAATATGTTCAAAATATTTACTGTATCTATATATATAAATAAATATATATATATAAAACACTAAAACTTGTTTGTGATGATTCAGGATTAATCGATTGATAATATCTTATAATTTTATTATTATTTTAGCAATAGTGTTCTTTTCATTTAATATTTTATTAAAATATCCTGCGTTTATTATTATTATTATAGTTAACAAACTCAAACCATTGAACATTTTGTTCCTTGAAAAACAATGTATATAAAGTATATTAAGCTTAACATGATGTACCAAAATAACTAGAAGTAAAACTAAAATAAAAATGAATCCAAGCTATGTCACGCATAAATACAGGACTAAATTAAAAGCATGGGTCTGAGCTGAACCTTTCAGTTTCAGCACATTATATTATTTGTATCCTTTTCTGATGTAAAATACTGTCTGCTATAAGTTGTTGTCAAACTGATTTAAATAATTGTGTACACTACAACTTAGAAGTTCTCCATTTATTTGCATTCAAATACAGTAAAACCAGAAATATTACACACATTTTAAATAACTGAACACATTTAAAGTTTCTGTGATGCGCGGCTGTGTTTTCATATTTTCTGCATCATTACTCCAGTCTTCACATGATCCAGAAATCATTCTGATATGATTTGGTGATGAATAGGGGTGTGACGACGAGACACAAGTCTGATTGTGTTGGTTTGGTTTGGTGACGGCAGACAGTGATCAGAGAAAAGTCTTAGGTGTTTCCAGTCATCTTCCTTCTGAGCAAATGCCACATGGCTCTAAATGACTCTCTCTCCTGGTACGGAGTCTGTCTTCACATCAGTGGCTATAGGTGCACAGCGGATCCAGGCTGACTGGGGTTTCTGTTTCCCAGATCTCAAGCAGTAAGAGCTGTGTTTCAGATCTCATATGTTCATCACACCGTGAGCCTGTCCCTGTGCTCCTTCGCTCTGTCTGGACCATGCGTGGGCCTGTTCTCTGGCAATGCAAAGGGGAAAAATACCTTCCTGTATGATGTCAGAGCTTAAACACCAGAGCGAGGCCCTAAACTCACTCTCTACCAAAAACGAGGATCATCTTTTTTTCACTGCTGCTGCTTAGCTTAGGACTTCATACCTTAATAGTCCTGTGTGCCGAGGCTGTGTCCGCTCCATTCATAGCGCTGGTCATCTGAGAACGCCTCTGATCGGGTCTGAATGAACAGCTGTGACGGCCGTGACTCGCTGCGGGTCTAGTTACTCCTGTCTGAAGTGTATGAGAAGGTCCACACATGCAGTACTGAATCTGTTTAGAGCACATAATGAATAATAAATCGGCCTGCTTTTTTGCTTATTTCTTTAGTGACTTACAAGAAAGTGCTTTTAGGGTGTTGTGAGAAATTATCAGCAGCTAGTCACAGAAATCAGACAAACTCCAAGCTTGACCGCCACGGATTAAAGTAAGAATGTAATATGTATTTGTGTGTAGTTTTAGTAAACAATACTCTGTCTCTGGTATATATATAGATATATATATAGATATATAGATATATATATATAAATTCATATTTATTTAAATCATTATATTAATTTATTAATTTATTATATAATATAAATATATTAATATATTATTAATATTATTTTTTAAAACACACTCATATATAAACAAACTAAAATATGGATTTCAACAACTTTTAAATAAAGTATATGTTTGTTTGTTTGTTTATTCATTTATTTTACACATGGCTATAAGTAAATGTTTTCTTGCACTTACAGGAATATACAAAAATGGACAAACATGTTTTGTGAAGGAAAAGTGGCAAGACTCTTCTTGTGCTGGAAATGTGGAGAGCGATTGCTTCGCTTTTTATGAATGGGAACTTCCGTCTTTTTCAGACAAATAAATGAGCAGAGTTTTAGTGAATCCCTAGATGCTGTCAGCTAAAGTGACTTACACTGCACTTAATTCAATTTCCCTGGACACTTCTGATGGGTCAAGGGTCACACTCAAGGTTCAGAGTTCACTGAAGATTAAAGCACGAGCTGAAACGATTCCATTACGCAGGCATCTATTTCTATTGACGGCAGTTCAAAGGATATGATTTCAGATCACATCCTGCATCGGCAGAGTAACTACCATTGAGTTTAAAGTGATCGCTAATGAATCGTTTCAGCAGGTATTAAAGACCTCCTCTGTCTTGAACGTTTGATTCTTGGGCACAATAAAGGGTCAGTTATTCTCGAGAAGCTGTCATTGAGGAAAGCTCTTATCGTGATGATTAAGTGCCCAAGACTATTAAGTGAGGGGCCGTCGTGAAGAGCAGGACCCGAGCCGAGATGCTGACTCCTCTGATTCATGCTCTGAATATGCTCGGAGGAATCACACTCTCAACATCCGAGTATTTATCATCATGTCCGTCGCCGGAGCACAAGGGCTTTAATGAATGTTGGGAGTTAAAGGGTTATTTGGTGTAATGTTTAATTTGCCTTTCTCTTTAGAGTGTTACAAGCTCTCGGTTCATAAAGAAGATCTGGAAAGTTTCAAAGACTCAAAATCAAAGAGATATTCTTTATCAAAGACGTGACAAAAAACGAGCGTCATGTCATTGACCCACCTGTGACCCGATTACAAGCTTGAGCTTCAACACAGCTGGTATTATCAGCAGCATCAGTCGATACCCTTCCCACAGCATCTGCTTGATTTATTATTTATCTCCACCGTATTCTTCCAGAAGCCCAGTCCCTGGCCGGTGTAGGAAGTGGACTGAAAGGGCTGAAGGATGCGGAGGGGATTGTTTGAACACATCGACGCCGGGGGACTGTGCTGGTCTCGGCGAGTTTGATGAACAGCAGAAGTGTGTGGTGTCTGGAGTGGGACAGATCACAAAGGGCACGTTTGATGAATATGTATCTGGCGCTGGACTGTCAGCTCTCACGGTCCCCTTCTCATCTTCTCTTCCGCTCCTCCTCCTGTCCCTTGTGCTTGGATCCGTCGATGCATGGCTTCTCCCCGGAGCTTCTGTCTAATCACGGTACCATCATCCCTCAGTCACGTTACCCTGGCAGGGCCTGTCAAACAGCATACGCTGGAGGACGCGTTGACTTTGAAATGCTGCTAATGACTAGAGGATGTTCTTTTTTCTTCTCTCTCCTGATGGTCAAGGGCCAGGAGAGAGTTGGGTAACGATGCTGGGTTGCTAGTCATTGGTGTAACCTGCGGGAACCGGCGTGGGGCTGATGGCGAGCGGCCCGTCCTCCTGTTTGCTGGAGATAAGCGTTGATGCCGACGGGATGAAGCCACTCCGATTTCAGAAAGCTTCGGTGCTCAGTGCACAACTGCTTTTAAATGTCCTTTCATTGACCTCTGGGTGGACCTTTAAGGGAATATTTCAGGTTTAATAACTCTATCGACGTCATCTGTGATGTTTACCTCTAAAAATCATTTCCGCATGTAAATTAGCGGTAATGAACTTGGTATTGTGGGGCAGCACTGGAAATAAGCATTGAAGATATACAGCACAGTCTCCAAAGTGGACTTTATTACAGGAGACTAGTGTAACACATTCACTTGTCTGTGCACAGTGCATGGACTTTCAGCTCTTCTCATAATCATGTAAATCTAGTAAATTAGATATTTTTTAAATCAGGAATGTAACGTAAAAAGGGTTAAGTAAAAACCCCTAAAAACGGCACGTATCATGACAGCTTGATGTTTCTGCTGAATAATTCATGGAAGAGCTGGAAGCAAAATAAAAGCTTCGCAATTTCACTTTTAATTATTGAGATTATTGAGGAGAAAAGGTTTTATACTTGGATTTTTTCATTTATTACAGAATCTTGAGTAAACCATCACTGTCTGTGAAGATCATGTGACACTGAAGACTGGAGTAATGATGCTGAAAATTCAGCTGTGCATCACATGAATAAATTACATCGTAAAATATATATATATATATATATATATAAAAAAATATATATCCATGCTTACTGAGCTTTTATATTATACTACTCCATTTGATACCAAGTAGTACATCTCCTGTATTTGGTTAATAAACTACCAGGAATTGCTCAGCCCTTTTGCACTACGGCCCAGTATATGCTCTACTCACCTGTAATGATGAAGGGATGTATTGTGTCGTCCCGGATATAAAAGCAAAGAGGGGAGTCTTTCTGCCTTCCCTTCCTCTCCCATCAGTTACTGTTCAGGTCAAAAGCAGAGGCTGTGTCATCGAGAGAAAAACCCAGCGAGAAAGAGAAGGGACCCTCTGCGAAAGCAGCGTCTCTTAGCATGCTGCCAGTGAGTGCAGGGGCCCGGGGCCAGCGCTGTTTTAAGCCTGACTTCTGAGAGTCGAGGTCTGCTCTCTGCACCAAACTTCACTCGCGGACCCTCGGGCTGAGAGCGCTCAGGTCACCTTCACTAAGCTCAGATCAGACAAGGGAGCGAGGGAACAGGGGAGCAGGGGAATAAAGCAAATGAGCGCTGTAACTCTTCCAGCGCTAAGAGCCGATGGATAGCGGCGCTGTGCGCTTGGGGCCCCTTTGGACAATGAACCTTCACCTTGCTGCCATAGCTTATGGACTTTCCTGATGTGGCCGGCTGAAAGGATGGACTGTATGCTTTGATCTGCGCATGGCTCGGCTGATTGGCTGGCCGTGTGTACATGCCCTGGTGTGCCCTAACACTGTTGTCATGGGAACTGAGGAAATAGAAACTAAACAAGTTTTTTTCAGTGCTGGAAAGGAGGGGGAATCTCCCATCTCACTCAATGCTGGTGTTGACATCGTGACAAAGGTCTATTATTTGCACTCTACGTACCAGAACTGAAATCTGCACCTCAGGGTCACGTGAAGGGTTTGTTTATCAGGTTTTGTGGAATTTAAATGTTTTGAATGAACTCGAGTCCATTGAGATGCTTGCTTTGATTTAATTCATGAGGATCCCTGCAGTAACGGTGGTAATGGATCGCATGTTATTCGTGGTGGTTGCCATTTGCAATGCATTAAACAAAGCATTTTCTCATGGTGTTTTCATTTATAGCAAAAGGCTTTTGTCCCTTTTTGTTTGGTAAATCACTTCTTTGATACTCTTCCATTTTCATTTGATAGTAATGGGTTTTTTTGCTCCTCTCAACGGAATTACTTTTGTCATTTTAATAGGAAAAAAGTGAAGATTCTATTGTTTTTGTTTGTTTAGGTAGTATTTCTATATTTCTATAGAGGTTTTTCTATTTCATTTGTTTTGTCCTTTTGTAGTTTTTGGTGCTTTTAACTGCATCATATTAAAAAATACATAATTTTTGTCTGGTGTTATGGCCCTTGTTCCGTTGGTAAAGTCAAATAAAACTAACTAAAAAATAAATAAAGTTAAAATGTGAAAGCTTAAATGAACAAATTTTAATTTAATCCATGGCTATAATATTTGTATCCCTGCTGAAAATAACAGCCTAGACTGGATTTAGCTGGCCGTTCCAGCTGGTCTCCCAGCCTAAACCAGGTAAGACCAGCCTGACCAGCAGGGAAGTGGCCAGAAGCCCTTTAAACCCAGCCTGCTGACTAGTTTAAACCAGCTGAGACCAGGCTGGGAGAGGTTTTTTTTTTTCAGCATTGATGCCGTAGTATATCATAGTTATCCAAGTGAAGACCATGGTACTTTTTGTGCAAGTAAAGCTTCGTTTCTGTTGCTCTGAGCTGATATATCTGTGAGTTTTGAGGCAGAGCTGTTGTTTGCACATTTTTTCAGATCTCTCTGGTCACTTGTCACAACTCTCACCTGAAGGATCTTGCTGAATTCCTCGCTCCTCGAGGGCTTACGCAAAACCGGTTTCAAACTTCCTGTTTACGTACGGTAAGGTGTAATGGATTCTTGTGCGTAGGGGAAGTTCGCCAGCGGTACCCTGTTGGAGTAGTGTGTTGTCATAGCAACAGTAAAATTAGCTGGCCCTCTTCTGTCAGATGTAATGTTTTGTGGCAGCGCCACCACAGATACACTAGAAACAAACCTTTATATCAGGTGTATACATGTGTGTTTATATGTTCCTAGAAAACAAACTCACACTGATTGATGAGTCTGCATGTTTACGACTGACATGCCAAAAAACGGAAGTAGATGGTTTTAGCTGGGCCCCATCCTGACTGAACTGGTGAAGCTGGTCTTCCAAGCGGGTTGGTCAACCTGACCAGATAAAACCCAGCTGGAAGTTTACGATGGAAGTAGAGGGTTATAGCTGGTCTCCCAAGTTGGGTTTAGTTGGTTGTTCAGCTGGCCTCTCAGCCTGGCTAAGATGGTTTTAACTGGTTGGTAAACCTGATCAGCTAAAACCACTCTAAACCAGCAAACCAGGGATGACCAGGCCGGAAGACCAGTTAAAACCAGCCTTAACGGGTTGACTGCACTCCCAAGCCTGGTCATGCTGGACTCATCTGGTTTTAGCTGCTTGGCCAGTGTTCAAAACCCTTCTAAACCAGCCTGCAAACCACCTATGACCGGCGTCTCAGGCAAGTTTTTATTGATTGATTGATTGGTTTTTAGTTTTCAGTGTCGTTAGAATATATTCTATTCCTCAGTACAAATTGATCATAATATATGTTTTCCCCCATATACTGTGTTTTTTGTGTTATTGTGCTAGTAACAAAGTATCATGATCTTGAATTAAACCGTGGACTGTGATGGTTTTCTGTTGTATTTCAGTGTTGTTTATTACGGTTTAGTGGATTCCAGCTGGAAAACCCGCAAGTTTGTTTTCCTCGCTTGTGATGTGGATGCGATGCCGTCCACATTTGTATAATCTGCCTTCTTAAACGCAGCCATGCCTCGACTGACCCCAGGGAATCTCTGCTCCAGATCGGGAGGCTGGATAATATTCAGGCTCCGTTGCCATGGATACAGATGCTGTATTCGCCACGCAGCGCTAGCTGTCAGCTGTCAATCAGTGCGAGTGAAGAGAGCTGCTGCTTTGACATGTGAGCGCGAGTGTCAGAAGCAGCCCTGAGGCGTGACTGTGCATTTTCCAAGGAGCGCTCGGCTGCATATGCTGTTATTGACTGATTGAATCGCCTTATCAGGGGGGTGCTGCCCCTGGCGCGTCACTCGACATGCACACGCGCCGTATGTTTAATTGTGTGTGGGTACATGTTGGCATGGGTGTCAGAGAGAAGTGATGGGAGAGATTAACTGGATTTCCTACCGTGACTTGGGCAGTGTGTGATAAGTTCCTATTTCGATTTTATGCATCTTCAGATAGCGCTAGGATTACTTACACTGAAATCCAACCTCCTGCTAACCTTACCACCATGAAACTTCAAACACATGCGCACACACTCTCACACACTCACACTCATGTAGTGTGTCCATGTTTTCTGGGGTCTCTCTCTTCATAGAGAGAGACCCCAGATGGTGTTTCTACTGTACAGACTGTATGTGGTATTGTCCTACACTGACCCTACACCTAAACCTACCCCTTACAGGAAACTACACACTTTTAGATTCTCAAAACACTTTGTTGTGTGTCATTTATAAGTGTTTTGAAAAGTGGGGACATGGGCTAATGTCCTGAGAAGTCACCTTCTCCCTGTTATACCTGTCATACAAATTGATGTCCTGATTTGTCACACACACACACACTCTGTCTCTCTCTCTCACACACACACACACACACACAGTCTCTCTCTCACACACACACACACACACAGCTGCTGCAAGAGAAGCGATCATATTTTCCATTGTAAAAAGGTTGCATCATTGTTATAACATCATTTTTGTATGGAAGCCTGAAAAGAAAGGTGCTTGTGGCTTTCCATCTCACAACTTCTCATAACTATGGTAAATGAAGTCAGATATTTTATATCTTTTTCCTATAGTTGTGAGAAATCAACTCAGATTTGTGACTTTGTTTCTCCATATTGCATCTTTATATTCGTTGTTTATATTGTTCCACACAATGACTTTATAACTCATAACGTGACTTTAAACAGAACAATTGTGGGCTTATTTTAATCTCACCATTTTTTGTTTAGTTTTTTTTTCTACGCTGAAACAGTTGCCTTATCTTTGTTTCCATTTAACTCATCATAATGGCTTTCTACTACTGCATCCTGTGAGTATCCAGGATTCTGGGCTTGTTTTTCTTCTTCAAGAATTTGTACTAAAAGTAAAAGGTGCCTACTGTATATGACTTGTGTGCCATATTTCCTTACCCCTGAAGCCTCTGGACGGGGACAGGCAGAATTTACAATCTTCCTTCAGACCTAAAACTCTCATGTTTGCGCTCAGCTAAAAACAAATGGTCATAATTTGACGGAAGAGTTTAGCTCAAGTACTTTGTTTACTCTGTTGACACTTGAGTTTGAGTCGCTCAAGCTTGAATAAACTGCTTTAGTTCAGAGTGTCTCCGAGTGTTTGCTGATCTCACCTCAGAAATATGGAAGTGGATTCTCGTTCTCGTGCTGATTTTTCAGTCTCGTTTCTCTTTGGGAGTTCACAGAGTACACATTTGGTTCATGGGAATGAATTTCTACAAATACAAGAGATTAATTTAACATGCAGTGATTTTAGCCTCATCTATTTGTTAATTTTGCAAGATACACAAACCAGACCAACTTTTACTATTTACATATTGTTTACTGTAGTACTCCTGTTAAAAACAAAACAAAAGTGTGATATAGCTTTGTACAGTTATCAAATCGTAAATATTGGTTATTATCTTTATTTATCTATAATATTGGTTATATGCTGAATGAGAAGCTTCTTTATAAAGTGTGATTAAACAATTAAAAAGAAAGTTATTAAGACTAGTAGTGTTAAATGCATTGTTTATTCCAATTATAATTATATAATAAACATATTCAGTGTAATATTTTAGTACTAATCTTTTAATACTCCTACTAATAATAATAATATCGATAACAACAATTATTATTATTGTTATTATTATTATTTGTAGTAGTAATAGTAATCTTTTTGTATTTTTGATTAATAATAAATTAACAATTATTATTTTTATCACTATTATTACAAGCATATTGATATATAATTCATATAATCAATATATTATTAGATTTTCAAGTGAAAATAATACAATATGAAAACAGAGTTTCTGAGTGAAAAATTACAATTTTAATTTAATGTTTTGTTTCCTATTTTATTTAATAGTAATAATAATTATTATTATTATTAATATAAGAGTTTTATTTTTCTTAAATGCTTCATTTTAAATTCTTCAAGTATTATTTCATTGTAAACTATAATATTTAATATATATTAAATATTACAATTGTAAAGATTTTTAAAACTGTTTTATTATTGATTTATATTGAAATAAAATCTAAATAAAACCTGGGGCCTATTTAAAAGTTTTAGTTTTTTATTATTGTTATTATTATATATATATATATATATATATATATATATATGTATATAATAAATGAAAAATTGTGCAGAATTGCACAAACAACACAAACAGAGCTAGAAGTACTTTAAATACTCTTTTAAATGACAGTTTTCATTACAAAAAATTGCGCTTGTGTGTGAGCTGCTTTTTCCCAGATGCAATCAGATTCAACTCATGTAAGAACTCCTATTAAGCCTTTTCAATGTAAAAACCAGCCGTCACTTGACAGAGTGTTGTCTGGTGTCTCTGCAGGAGCCGAGGGCTGCATGGGTCCAGTGGTCATGCCCCCAGGGAAGAAGGCCGAGGGCCCCAGCAGCGGGAGCGTGGCGCGGGGTCTGAGTCAGCTCTACCAGGACACCGAGGCAGCTGACCTCTCTCTGGCCCTGTCTGCCTCCCTCAGCCGGGCCGAGGACGAGGAGCTGACCAGCCTCAGCTGGCTGCACGAGAGCACGGATCTCCTGACCAGCCTGGGCCACTCGGGTCTGCGCAGCGTCAGCCCCCTGCAGGACGCTAACGGTAGCCGGGAACCCTCGTCCTCACCGCCGTCCTCCCCTGAGCCCAGCGAGCCGCCCTACCACCTGTCCACGGGTCCCAGCCGCAAGCCGCCCTACTCCTTCAGCTGCCTCATCTTCATGGCAATAGAGGACGCTCCCTCCAAGAGACTTCCTGTCAAAGACATCTACGGCTGGATACTGGAGCACTTCCCCTACTTCGCCAGCGCCCCCACTGGCTGGAAGAATTCAGTGCGCCATAATCTGTCGCTAAACAAATGCTTCAAGAAGGTGGACAAGGATCGCAGTCAGGTGAGGGCTGGTGTTTCACGGAGATTAAATCAAGTTCTACTGTAGCACACACTTTTATCTTTAAACACATTCTTAAAACACTTTTAAAACCTCTTGGAAATGTAGTATTTGTGTCCATGCAGGTTTCATATGAATTTGACATTTTAAATTAAACATTTAATGTATTTGGTGTAAGGCAAAGTGTTTATGTGGTTTAAGGTGCATTATTTTCCACATCCTGTATATTATTGTGTCTCCTCTAAGCCCCGCCTCCTGAAACGGGTTGATTTGTACAAAACGTATCATTGTAAAAAAATCAAGGTGTGCTCTGATTGGTCAGCTGTCTAGTGCGCTGTGATTGGCCCAATACTGGAAGCATGTGACGGAAATGTTAAACCTCTATGGTAAGGGGCATAACATTTCCTCCACATGCTTGCGGTATACCCAAACTAAACTAAAGGTCAAATTATATGATGTTTCACACAGGGGTGCATTTTATGATATCATATCCTGTTTGATGTATTTTTGGCACGTTGGTTGAACCACATTTTGTAGGTCACATCAAATAACTCTGCAGACAATTGTTGTTGTTTTTTTAATCAATAGAAGTGAAGCAGTTCTGTGCTAATTGTTTTCCTTTAGGAGTTGGTAGTAATAAGATGCCAAAATACTTGTGTCTTTTAAGAACCTTAAATTTAAATGTAAACTTTTTTTCCTTTTTTTTAAATTGTATAAAAATTAATTAACACCCCCCCCACACACACACACAAAATAACAGAATAGACTAAATAAAATAAAAGTTGTTTTATCTTTTTTTGCAGAGGTTTAACAGAAATACGTTTTAGCATTGTTTTAAATAAATGAACAACGAGCAGCTTGTCATTGACCTTTCAAAGCAGTATTAACCTTAAATCAAAGTCCAAACTGAATTCATGACAGATTAGTTCTAAGTCAGGAAGGACTTTTTATTATGACTTGTTTCTTAGAGAATTTATAAATGTTGATATGTAAACACGTCCATGATTATAATCAGTATATATTAAAACTGTACTCGATGTGTGACTATAATCAAATACAATCATGCTTTTTTTTTGTTTAGATGTGACAATTAACGATAGAACCATACATTGACATCAAAACAGATGAGAAGAATAGCGCCGTTTGCTCAGGGAGAGTGTATACACTGTATGTGCCTGTAAGAGTGTTTGCATTAAGTATGTGTGTGCCTGAGAGTGTGTTTGTACCTGTCTAAGCCATCATCCTGTCATTTGGTTCTTAACTACGACCAAAAGAGTTTTCCGTGTATATGTATTCCCATAGCAACCTAGCTGTAGTTGACATGAAAAGCATGCTGTTTCTGTAGCAACAGCAAAACTGATTGGCTGCGTTGCTATGTGTGTGAGTATATCTGTGTGTGTGTGTGTGTGGGTAAAATGTGGGATCATTTCAAGGAAGTGGTATGCAGCTCAGTGATCTGTTTTGATGGGTAAAGTTCAGGTTACTTGACCAGTTGTATCACATTTCACTGAGTACAAAATCTCTGGAAGAAGCCCAAACTAATCTACTGAAATATAGACTGGGATATATATATATATATATGTATATAATGTGTGTGTATGATAGAGTATTAACTAATTTACGTATATATGTGATTTAATTCTTTAATTAAGTTAGTTTTTTGTTTTATTAGCAAGATGTTAGTCTCTCAGTATACTTATGATTCGTTTAAAAATGGTATTAAATCTCACACAAAGTTCAATTGTTTAAAGGAGAATGGCAAACTAAGTATAATGATTCACAGTGTGTTACTCAATAGCAGATGTTTAGACGCTGAGTGCTGTGGTGGATCAGTCCCAGCTTTCTTACAAACCTCAGTCGTCAAAGATCCAGCCAAACTCCACAGGTTAAAGATAACAAACGTGTGCACACTGTGTTTTGTGCTTAAGCACATGCAATTGTTTTAGTGCACTGTGTATGTGTCAGGGTTTAAAAAAGGAATCATATTTTACACTTTTAACACTGCTTTGCTCCTGAAGTCCACTTATAATGTTAGTCAAGGTTGCTCAAGCCAAAATGTAATTTCACACGACCGTTTTTACCCTCTGTCTGACGCTTTTAATTAAGCAGCCTGTTTTTTGTTTCTGTACCTCTAAGTATTCTGTATGTAAATGTTATAATTACTAACCCAAGGGTGCCCATGATGCTGGGAGAAAACATTTTGTTAATGTTCCCAATCGTCTCTGTTTAGCTGGCACACAACCCTCCAAAGTAGGCTCGTGAAAACCCAATCTTCATCCAGGTTTATTTGGGGCCAATCACGCGAGCTGTAAAAGCCATGTGGCTAAACACTCCGAAAGCTGCAAAAGGGTGTTGCGAGAACACCGCTAATGGCACAAAAATAATGCACATAGTCCCAAACCTTTGAGGTGGCAACTGTCCGTTTAAAGAGCTTGGCAAAATCATAAAATGAGTCATTCGATGTTTTATATTTTGTATAAAAACATGGCACAAAACACATTTCAGTACCTCAATAGGTTGGCGTATTACTTTTTTAAATTCATAAATAACTTTAAATGTCCATTTTGTTTTTAACAGTGATTGTTTCAGGAGGACCAGACAAACCATGTGTACTTCATACTAGGGTTGACCTAAATACTGAATAAGCATTAAAATAATATATAGGGTGTCGTGTCTAAATGAGGTTGTGTCAATGGAACCGTGAAGATTTCTGAAGAAGCCATTATTGCAGCTCAGTTTCCAAAAGTGGAAAATCCAGTTTTCCATGATTTGGCCCTTTATGCATTTGTGAAAGTGTGTGTGTACTTCATAAGCCGTGAGTAGCAAGCGTCTCTTTTAAACATAGGCAATCATGTATTCTGAGTCTGTGGCAGAGATCTACTTTCCTCATTTACCACGGTTGGGAAAGATTAGCGCATGGGTCTGGGCTGGTTTTAAAGCGCCATCATTGTCTCCATGTAGACTGAGATACTCGTGCCAAACCCTCCAACCAGACAACCAAGCATCCCTCTCTTCTACTTGTTGCCTTGGAGACCAGTGGAACCACAGGTGCATGTCTGCTCCTCCTCTGTCTCCTGTAGAGAGAGGTCTTGCGGTTCTGGCTGGTATGTGAGCCGGAGCCATACTCGGATGCCGTGCCGGAGCTGGTGAATGATGTACGTCAGTCTGTGATGCTGTTTTGCAGGCGTGTCGATAGCTAATTGAGGGCAGATGGAAGACTTGTGGGGGACGTTATGAATGAAGTCATGGGGAGTGTATTTGAATTAGCCTGCACCCCGGGTGGAAACAGCACGCTGGGCCAATGGCTCCTCCAGCAGTGTGAAAAACACAAACACGCACACACAGATACATGAAATAAAGTTGGCAATTGCCAGCTTGTCGGCCCGTCTAATCAAACCTTTCCCTTAATTGCCTTGTGTAGTGTGTCGGTAAACACTGCTGATCATTGCTATAGTGGCTGTTCTGTAACTACGATAATATCAGAGTGCTTTCATCATCCCGTCTCACTTATTTTTGTGCTTAATACGAGAGCTGAGATCAAAGCGGCACGGGTTGAATTTCATGCCTTGTGTGAGTTGTGTTTTTTGGTAAAGTGAAATGTGGCTCTGGAAGCCCCTGATGGAGGGCAGACAGCTTAATTAGGTGGAGAACAGCTTCTTTGATCTAAAAATATATGCCAGTGTTTCCTGTTGAGGCAGTTTTAAAGGTGCCTCTGCATTCACTAGACAACGAGGGTCTCGAGTGCTAGGTCTAATCCTCCTCCCCGCTTTTCCTCTGTACTTTGCAAAAATGTACTCGGCGATAATGTAGCGTTTATTTCAAAATTAACTTTGAAGGTTCTTGAGAGCATCAGGCTAAAGTGAATTCTATTTCAAATGCATTTAGAGTTGTCTCTTTTAACTTTTGAGCCTTGCAGACTTCAGCATCAATTCCAGTTCAACCCTCCTTGCAAGTCATTCTGAACACCTTCATTAGATTTTTTGGGGGTGTGTTTAGTTAGGGTTAGAACTAAACTCAGCAAGACACTGCCCCCTCCGGACAGGATTTGAAAAGCACTGGTTTACAGGTTTAATTCTTTCTTAGGCTGTGAGATCTTGTTTTCCTATCCCGGACGAGCCCCCAATTTGCCTATATATCTCGGACAAGCCCCCGATTTCCCTACATATCGAGGATGAGACCCCATTTCCCTATATATCCCTGCTGAGCCCTGATTTGCCTTTATATTCCAGACAATATGCAGGCAAATATCCCCCAATTTGCCTATATATCACAGACGAGCCCCCCTTTTTGCCTATAAATCCCTGATGATGACGATGAAGATCAGTAGGTTCTCATCCTGGTTCTGGAGACCAACAGCACTACACATTTTGTATGTCTCATAAGCTGGTTCAGGTGTATTTGATAACTTTGCAGAATGGTAGTCCATGAGGAGCAGGGGTTGGTTACCCCTGGTTCAGAGAATGTTCCTTGTTTCCTCCATCACTGCAGATTTTGCATGTCTTCTAAATGACACGCACCTGATTCGGCTCATCAGCTCAATAGATTGGTGTGTCAGACAAATGTGCTGTTTGGAGCATCAAGGAACAAGGTTGAGATTCACTTGTTTAGAGCATGTGTTAGACTCCTGCCTGGAAGTTTCTAGTAATCCTGAAGTCCTTGATTAACCAGTTCGGGTGTGTTTAAGCCAAACTCAGCAGAACAGTGGCCCTAGAGGTATAATTTTTTTCTTTTGTCCTTTGACCCCCAATTTGTGTTCCTACAATAGGCAGCGTTGAAAAGGTTACTTTGGGAATGTAATACTGTAGGTCACAAGATTAATAGATGACTAGCTACCTATTCAAAATGTAATACGCAGTGTAACCATTTAAATGACTTTATTAATGTTATTGATTGCATTTGATCACTTTTCAAAACCGTTTTCAACTGTTAATCATTTTCAGAGCATTTAAACCCAACACTGATCGCTGTCAGACTTTCAAAATCCTTATCACTTAAATGAAAATGTATATACTAAAATAAAACGTGGTAATAATTTAATTTTAAGGCACAGCCACCACAAAATCTGCATTTAGCACCCTTTTTTACTTGCGCTGAAACGCACTATCATCACTTGCCGTGGTGAAGATGTATCATGATAGGACTTTGTCTGTTTTGTATTTCAGAGCATAGGAAAGGGTTCTCTCTGGTCTATTGATCCTGACTACAGACACAATCTGATTCAGGCACTGAAGAAGACTCCATATCATCTGTATTCCCCTCGGCTTCCAAAACCTTCTACCTCCCCGTCTGCCTCTCCTCAGCAATACCACAGGTAACGCCTCAATTTATCACTCTGGTTTTTTGGGGGGGGTTTTGGCTGTCTATTTCTTTTTCCTTTCTTTTCCTCTACACCTACCAGTTATTACTTTTTCACCCTCTTCATCGGTTTGTTTTCTTCTGTTACTTTCATTCACACTTTCCATACGGAAGGCCCTGAAAATCCTAGACTTGCCGTTTCTAAATAAAGAGCTTGAGCTCAAAACCCAGCTCTAGTGTGGAATACAAAAAACGCGACTGAGAGGATGTTAAACCGTACCGGGCGTGAATCATTTTGACCGTAAAAGAGCTTTGGATTAAATAAATCTTCTCTTTATCTTTATGAAGAGAAAGATAGGAAGACCAAAGGGAGGAAAGATCACATACAAGCCTTTTTTTTCTCTCGTGGCCTCTCTTATGACCTTCCTGTAAAGAACACATTGATCCGGTGTGTGAGGGTTTTGGGTCAGTTCCTCACTCGTTCTTGAACACTCTGTCAGCATCTGGACATGGTCCTCTGGGGAATCTGTGGGATGTAAAGTAACGGCACATGCTTGCCCTTCCCGAGTTGTTTCTTCTGCTCTGCTGTTGCTGTGACGACCAGAGTACCTCCATGGCAACACATGCATAAGACAGGTGGAACAGTAGCACAAAGCTATTTGTCTGGCAAAAGAAGAAAAAAACAGAGGTAGGACAGACAGTTAGTGCAAAGAAATACATTATAGGCTTAGCAACACAAAACTCCATAGCAACAGAAGATGTTGGGTGCCTGTTTTCTTGACCTCTTCTTGATAATTTTTTTTTCTTTCGTTCTTTTTTTCCCCCCACTTCCTCTTGTGGGATCTCAGTAGTTTGTGGTCTCTAGTTCTCCTTTTGGGAAATGAAAGTCAGTTACTGTGCAATTATACAATGCTGTTCTTTTTACAAACAAACAGAAAACCTTTTAGAACACGCTTTTGTTTTCATTTTGCAAGTGGCCTTTTTATCAGTTGTAGAGTCTTGGAGGCAAACAAGTGAAGGTTAAGCCTAGTTAGTACCGGGATGGGAGACATCTTGGGTCTCTGCTGGAAGAGGTGCTATAGTGTGGTCTGTGTGGAGCTATGTAAATTCTTCCACAAAATATATAATCTTTTATGTCAAACAGACCCACTGAGTCTCATTCTGATTGACCTCTGTTAACCTTGTCTAGTAGGTGCTCAAACTTCTTGGCCTATGGCATCCGTGTTTTTTGAGATATGCAGATGTCCTTTGGTCTAAGACTGTGCATACCAGTTTTTATGTTGAAAGGACAACTGGTTGCGTAGTTAGAACTATTTTTGTTTTTTGGATTTGGCGAAAGTTAAAGGACAAGTTCTCAAAAGAAAGGTTTTGAAAAATCCCCCAAAAGTTGATGTTTTGTTTGGCAGGAGCCAAGGATTCCAACAATAAGACACTTGTGCCTGTGATTAATGGTTTAGGAATTATCATCAAATTCCTACTTCTGACCGCTGTAGCGCCCCCATCAGGCTGATTGGAGCGAGCCTTGGTGATATTGTAGAAGAAGTAAGTCCTAACAGGCCTTCAAGTTTCAAGTCTCTATGAGTCATGGCTTGGTGTGCTAAGCCTTGGCCATTCTAACAATTGCACGGTGTTCGTGAACTATGCACTTTAACCCATGCATTTGCTTTAGGATTGTTTACAGTAAGATTTATTCATTCGACTTTAATGTGTTGTAATGAGTGTATATATACACTTTATCATTGTTATAATAATTTTTAATATATATTTCTTTTATCTATCCAGTGGCCAACCAATGCATTTATTATGCAATTAGAGCTGCTTATAATGTCACATTTTACCAAAGTGGGATACATTTTACAACATTAGAATAATGTGACACAATAAATGTGTTGTCCGTCTGCTGAACCTCAACGCCCTCAACTTAAAAAAGTGATGCTCACTGTCAGTTTGAGGATCTGATTTCAGGACTAAAAGAGTGAGTCAATGTAAGTTAAAGGATTATATCGGTTGTTATTGGAAGAACAAGCCATTTGCATCCAAGTCTATAATGAGTAATCATGGTAAACAATGGGATTTCCAAGCCTCGCCAGAAAGTCTGTACTCGTTCAATTAGATTCTTGCTCGACCTGTCAGTCTCCAGTTTGCGTTCCACACCATCGTATCTCATATACTTAGAGTTTCCTTCCCTGCTTTTGTCTGACTTTGACTAGGATTTCACAAGTTCATAAAACAAGCGTTTTGTTTTCATGATGTGATTTTATCACTGTGTTTTTCACAGTGTCGCTCTGTTTTTACCCCTCAGTCCTCCGCTATGGCCAGGAAGTCCACTCTTCAGAAAGAATGGAGGAGTACTCTTACAAGGTAAAAGTCTTCTGTTCTGTTTCTTATGGGTTTTAATCCATTTATTAGCTGTGAAACCATCCATATTCTAGTTTTTTTTATTCTTATGCTAATCAAGGCTGCATTTAATTAGTAAAAAAAAAACAGTACAAATTGTAATACATTTTTTTTAAAAGGGCTCTTATGGTGTTGCTAAAAAGAACATTATTTTGTGTATTTGGTGTAAATGAATATGTTTATGTGGTTTAAAAACACACTGTACATTATTGTTTCTCATCTAAGCCCCGCCTCCTGACTCAGGTTGATTTGTACAGAGCTTATCTTATATTTGTGTTCAACTGTTCTGGAACAGTGTTGGAAACACAACTTAACACTGATTTCTAGTCGTGTCCTCTTTTGGAAGCACTTTCACAACGACACACAGCGTCTCCAGAACATGGCGCCCGCAGCAACACTACAGACAGAATAATAGCTCCGCCTTCTTTCTTTGTGGAGACATTTGGGTGGTGTTTGAAAATAAACCCACTCTGTGACGGAGAACAGTGGAGGCGTGTTTAATCGAGTCTGTAAAAGCCCTTTGCAAACAGATCCTTGACTTTGATTTATAAAAACCCCTCTTTATCGCACAAATAGCTGCGTTGCACCTGCGGATTACCTTGGTAATATCTTGGGAATCATTCTTTTTTTTCTCTCATTTCCCACAACTGCTCCTTCATCTCTCTCTGTTGGTGTCCCAGCTGTTTAAATGTCCATTCGATTCCAATCAGGGCGCTCTCTTTCCACTCCACCGTGAGCAGCTAAATGGAAGGAAATGGATACATTATCTGTCTGTAGTGGCTCCTCTCCTTCTCGTCTGCTCTTGATAATGGAATAATGGAGAACTGCCTGTGAAAAGTGTCTGAGCAGGGCTATTGGCGTTTGAGTGATGTGAATGTCTTGATGGCTGTCTACATAAAAGCAAAGAGCTGTGTGTGTGTGTGTGTGTGTGTGTGAACTGCTCGAGCGGACAGTCTTCGCTCAAGGCTGCTTCACTTAAGCTTGCTAGTAGCTTACAGTCTGTGAGTAGCTGGACACCTGTGAAGGCTGTCTAGTGTCCTTATGCCGTGTCTCTTAAAGCAATGGTTAGGAAACTGTTCTGCAGTCTTGTAATCCAGTGTGTTGTTGTTCAGTTCCACAGAGAGTGATACAGCACAGCTCACGTGTTGCTGCTCAGGGGCTCTTTCCAGTCATCAGACCCCTTCCTCTGAGTCCAGCGAGCAAGAGGACCACAGCCGTCAGGTCAGTCTGATATGGCCAGCTCAACTCTTCAAGTCGTTTGTGGTAATTGAAAAAAGTGAAGTAAAATAAAACATAATAATTCGATTTTTAAAAACGAAAATACAACAAACTGAAGTGAATAGAATTAAGATGAAGTGCAAACATTTACCAGATGAAACTAAAACCCAAACAATGAAAGTTAAAAAGAGATATTAACAATAATAAAAAGAGCGTCTGTGTAACTGTACTGTGTTTAATAATGATTGGCCTCTCTCTGTCTGCCGTAACAGATCCGCCCTGGGCGACTATCTGACCCGGGGTAAGAACAGCCTGCGCAGTGACTCTCCTCCACCCAGCGATGACCAGCAGGAGGACCACACCTACAGCAGCTCACAGTCCCTAGACACGAAGGGGGACGTTTCTTCCTCCCTCTCCTCCTGCTCCACTCAGGGTCCAGTCTCTGCCTACAGCCCCGGTCAGGAGGTCAAGGAGGAGCAGAAAGACTTTCCGCTGGACGCCACGCCACCTTCTTCCCAGCTGCTCCAGCGCAGGAGACTGCTGTGGACCAAAGGTCACCCACGGACCCCGAGCGACATGCTTCCCCTGAAGAAGAGACGGGCGGACAAGCTGCTGGTCAAAGAGGAGGAAGACGAGGAGATGAAGGAGGCGGCGGGGTCCTTGCTTCACCTGGCCGGCATGCACACCGGCGTCAATAAAAACGCTCTGCGTGCGTGTAAGAAAGAGCCGAAAGAGGAAGCCAATGATTAGCAATGAACGAAACAAAAATCCCGTTCACACAGATCTAGATACTTCTGTTCCAGGATATCAGGTGAATTCTAGTCCGTCGTTGCAATATCAATAAAATCACTGTTGTCCCTTGTCAGCTTTGATTTCCAGGGTGAAAGATTCTCACGTTCATGTTGTTTTGTGTGCGAGTGTGTGTGTGTGTGTGTGTGTGAAGACGGAAAAAAGCCATAGTAAATTTTGGGTCATTTGAGTGGACAAGTGTTTTTCTTTTAATTCATCAAGCCTACCGAACAAATCCAATGAATTAATTATGTTGTAGCAATCCTCCTAGTTCACATCAGAAAGCTTGAACGGAGAGATTTTTTTCCATGCTGCTCTCAAGTGTGCCAAAGATATGAAACCTGTCGATGAACATGCCGCTAATCCATGCACACTTAGTAAGACCAGTAAAAGTTTCCAAAAGTAGTGATACAAACCTATATTACAAAAAACAAAAAATCAGATTGAAATGTGGGTCGATGACTTGACGCCCCGCTGTCTTGCTCGGGGTTTACTGACTGACTTCAAAATGCAATTAATGCATGCAATGAGTTAATAGAGATGGGGCATAAAGTTAAAGATGTCAGCTGTCCTCATAAAAAGTAGTATGGCATTTTATTATTTGAAAAAAAAAAAATAAATAATTTGAAGCGAGTTAAATCAAAATCATGACATGCAACAACAAAAATACATAAATAAATAAAAATAGGATTATTGCAAAATTCTTATGATTGTGTCTTTAATTCTTAAAATATTAAATTAAAAAAAGAGTTTGATTTTAAAAAATGTGTTTTAAGCATGTAAGGGAAATCTCTTATTTGTATAATTAACGGTGACACCACATGACACAAGTCGTTAAATTGTAACTTGTCGTTATGTCATTGACCCATTTATTTATTAAGCAGCAAATGTTTTTTTATATAATGGTGTCCGGTGGATTTCAAACGTAAAGGTCAAATGCAATATGCCAATTCTCTCGTACATGCCTGGCGTGGTGTTTGTTCTTATTTGAAGCACACTAAAACTGATCTTTTATGAAGCAATGTGTCACAAATGCCTAGTGTGTTGCCAAAACCTGGGTGTTTTTTAAAATATATATTATTATTATTTTTTTTTTTTTTTTTTAATCTTCATCATAATCCAAGCAATTTGTCCTGTCAGGATAACACTGTAAAAAGTCCCCTTTTTTTCCACAGAAGGCAGTTTTTGCCTGTTTTTCAGTTATATTGCATGGGTGCTTGTACATAAGAAAGAAGTATTTTCTTTTCTAAACGAAAGATCATGTAAGATAGATATTTAGCATGAGGCATGGCTTATTTTCTTACAAGAAAACAGAGAGAGGCGTCTCTTAAAGCGTAGGTTTCTTTCTTTACTCTTTATTATTATACTTTTTTTTAAGTTGTATCTCTCTTCTGCGGCAGACAACTCTTCCAAAGGAAGGGACTTCACGGAAACCCATTTATGAACAGATCTGCCTTGTATTGAATATCAGGTGAAACTGATTTTGCCTTTTTCGTGGTCCTCGGTTTGGTGGTCCTTTTTCAATTCATTGATGTAAGTGTTCAGATGTTAATAATCAGTGTTGGATGACCTATCACGCTGTACACCCTTTAAGGTTGTGCCTGCCTTTAGTTCATGTTCTTGGATGTCTGTTCTGTTTTTATTTGGTAACGGTTCGACACTCTGTCATTTTCATTGTGCGATCTGCAGCATTGATATCATAAATTGTACTGAAATAGTTTGACAAGGAATTAGAATTGGCTTTAGGATAATCCCTTATTAGCGCGATACTTTCCGCTTCCAGCCCTCATAAACTTGAACTCGATCTGTGAATCTGAATGTCCAAGGGTGCAAGGGGGTACTAGAAAGGAATAGTTCACCCCAAAATAAAAATGAGTTTGTTTCTTCATCTGAACAGATTTAGAGAAATGCCTCACACACACACACCAGTGAACCCTGTGCAGTGAATAATAACATCACAATAATCCACAACATGACTCTAAAATATGAACTTTTCAAAAGCCAGCATGTTAAATACCTGTGCGTACGTCTCTCCCGATTCAGACGAGATTACTTCTTCACTGGAGAACGCAATATTCTAGATAGATTATAGGTTCACTTCACAAGACATTCATTGATAATCATGTTTTGGATTATTATCAGCGGTTAAAACGCTTGTTCTGACGTCACCCATTCACTTCAAAGGATTGTATTGAGCAATTGATTCAATGCTATAATTTTTCCAAATCTTTTCAGATGAACAAACTAACTCGGATCTGTGTGAGCTAATTGTTTGCCAATTTTAATTCATTTTTTTGGGTGAACTGTTCCTTTAAAGTTGTTTGGGAAGCTGCTAGTGGACGTCTGTCAGCATCATACACATTATTTGCCACGCAGCATCTATCACGATGTTTACAGTCCGTTTCCGCTGTATGTATGAATCTCTTGCTGAATGTTACGTGTCCCCTGGGGAGCGGAGCACAGATATAGCAAACGTTTTGGCTCGATATTTCAGCACTTTTTTAAATAGGAATGTTTGTCTTCGGCGGGGGGCACAGTAAGTGTGAGTCCGGTGTATGACTGACCCTGCTTTATCTGATCCGCATATAGGCAATAAGCTGCTGCTATGCTGTTCTGCTTTCAATTTATCCCCAGTCCCATAATATGCCATTTGTTTTGTGTACCGAAAACTGATTTAATTGCTAAGATTCATCCACATCCATGTAAGACAAAAGGGGGAGAACAATATGCATGAATTATTTATTGGAAAACTCTCACTGCCTCTGAAATGATGTGTGAAGTACTATAAGGGTTTTGTCAATGATGATGATGTTGTTGATGTTGTTTGTTTCTGCCAAATATGTTTTGGTCCTTGTACTACAGTCACTAGTGGTCTGGTATGATTTATAGAGCACAATGGAATCATGATGACTATGTATTTGACCAGGTCTATTTTCAATACACTCAGATGCCAATGCTGTACGAGTATAAAGCTGTCTATTTCCTTGGTGTGCAATCATATTGCCAAAGAACAAGATCAAACTATTTCATCAATACATGTAAATAACCACACTGTCTACATGACAATAAATGTCACATCATGTTGTTACTTTTCCACATATTCCTCCTGAAACTTAAAATAATGTTTATGTAATGTATTGTCTTCCAGTTGCAATAATAAAAATATAAGAGTTTTAAATGACAAGTTGTTTCCATTTATTTATGTTTAGTAATAATTCAATTGATGGCAAAATAAACATTATATTATATTATTACTGCTAAGAGTAACCCTTTATTTAAATGAAATTATTACATATTATTTATTTTTTAGATGACATTCTGTCAAGGTTATGATAAAATAAATGCATTTCTAAAACGAGAAAATGTATTTTTTATACACAATTATTTAATATTTTGAGATGAGATGTTCTCTCTAGCGTGTGTGATTGGTCTGGTTTAACTGCAGTCTGGACTGATTTATCCCACGTTAAGGGTGCCTTGATTGCTCTGAGTTTGGGTGTGGCTAATGGGACTCAGTGCAACTGGAGCTTTATTCATAATTAAAGGCAATACAGGCTTAATCAGCAGCCACCAGCTCCCTGCGCTCACTGGAGCCCATCTCTGTTGCTATGCAACTCCAGGAGCCATAAGCAAGCAATCTGTGCTTGATACATTTTATTAGTCTTTGTGTTGAGTCTTTACGAGTCAAACATTGCTGGTGTATTTTGTGCCTTTAATACCTTCAAAAAAGTGCGCTTTCCTGCTTGAAAGACAGGCCAAACATTTTATAGCACTAAAGAAACAAGATAGAGAGCCCAGAGAGAGAGTTTCATTTTAGATGAAGTGAAGAGAATTTAGCATAACATCACTTCTTCGCCAGTAGATGCTCTGCAGTGAATGAGAGTCCAAACAGCTGATAAAACCATCACAATAATCCACAGCTCTCCAGTCCAGCAGTTAACATCTCGTGAAGTAAAAAAATGTAAAGATACAAATCCATCGAGATTTGTCCACACACACACACACACACACACACATAATAATATTATTCATTTATACATGTACAGTTTGGGTGTGATCAGTTTACATGAATTTCATCACTTCTATTTCACAGAATCTTGAAACACTAAATTAAAGTTTGCTTTAATACACTTCATGAAGCTAACGCTTTGTTTACTGACAAACATGAATTCTAGATTTCTGTTTATCTCCTAAAACCAGCAGCTGCACCTTAATTCAGGTGTTTAATGTTTCTCAGAGGAGGCTTTAAGTGCTGACGTGGGTCCAAGCTGCACAATTTAGTCTGGTATTTATGCGGCATCGCATCTTTACATTGAATATTGAGCAGGCTAAGAGCAGCCTTGTTTATTACTTGTATATACTTGTATTGTAAAATGTATATTCTGACATTTATTATTCACCCTTATCATTTCAAACCCATTGTTTTGTTCAGATTAAAATGTAAACAACAAAGAAAACGTAGAAAAAGGTCACCAGGTTGATGCGGAGGAGACGGGTCCTATCTATGAAGTGTCTGAGATTTCACCAAAGTATGTGTTTCCCGAAGATGAACGAAAGTCTTACAGGTTTGGAACGACATGAGGGAGAGTAATTAATGACAGAATCTAAAAAAAGATCTGAATGTAGATGTAGGTTTGCTACTCCTAATGATTTAAAAGGGCTGAGAAAAGAAGAAAAAATAAGCATAAGAAAGTTTAAAACAAATCTTAAAATATAAACCAGTAGTTGTTCATGGAGTGGTACACATCGCCCTCGTGTGGTGAAAAAGATAACTACTTTAGGCTTGTATTTTCTTGTATTAATTGTGCAATTTAAGCAGAAACATTAAGCATAACTCTAAGACAAACTACATTCGTTTTTAAAACTTAAAGCTTCAAGTTTTGTTTTTTATAGCACCAGGTATGCAGATGGGCAGTGTACATATATATATATATATATATAGACCACACACGTAATAAAAAGAAAAAAACAAAACAAAAATCAGGGAACGCCAGTGTTATTTTATTTATTTTATTTTTATAAAACCAAAAAAGAATAAAGAATGGTATTTAGACGGCCAAATGAAGATAATAAACCAACATAGTAATTAACTGTCGTACAAACGTAACCGGATAAACGTGAGTTCATCAGCTGGTTGTTGTGGGCTGATCCAGGATCTGCTGACTAACCGGGTCGCGTTCGCGTCGAAATCTCGCGATACTTCGCACAGCGCCCGCTTGACCCTGCCCTGTGTCTCGCGCAGCTCCGTATATAAAGGCGGAGGACCGGGGAAGACGGACGGCTGGGGAGCAGCAGCCCTGGGACTGTGAATAAGACCGTAAACAGCTGTGTTTTTATTTCCAGAGACTTTAACCGGCAACTTTTTAAACGTTTTAGATGTTTCCGTGCTTTTTTTAAATGCTTTTTGGGGTTCTTGCTTGATATTCGCGGTGTGTTGCTCCCCTCACTGCGCTCATAATGGCGAGCTCGGCTAACTCGAACCAAGTGGTAAGGATCAGACAAACGGCACTCATACTCGAATCACACACGTGTCCAAGCATTGTAGTTAGTCGCAGCGCATTTTAACCAAACCCACACTTGGCACATTCAATAATAAAACATCTTAGACACACGTACACATCAAATCTGATCCAGTTGAGCTCTTTGTAGGGAAGTGTGTGAGTTTTTGCTGATAGGGAGAAAACAGCGGCTCTGACCCACCGCAGGAAGCTGTATTAACGTTATGTCTTGGAAAAAAGCGCATTCCAGTGTTAAACTAACACGGGCTCAGCCGTGTAGAAAACCGGTGTTTGATGCGGAAAATAAAAAAATATGTTTGCCTTTCATTCTGCGTGTTAACTCGATATAGTACAATCCGCTACTAAAGCACCATTTGAGTCTGAAATTATAACCAAAACAACGTGTTTCAAGGGAGAGAGCTGACTTGTGTTGTCCTGCGTGTTACAACGAAAGCCTTTCTAAGCTCCATCACAACAAACTAGTTTTAACTAATCGTACATGACCCCCTATATTACCGAATCCCATGCATATAAACCCAAATATGACCCGATTTTCACAATAAAACCCGTTAACGGAGCCTGTCAGCTGGGAGCCACAGCGCAGGCAACGCGATTTCATCATGGCTACCGTCGCCCTTCTCTGTCTGCGTGTCTCTCCGCCTCTGACCCTCCTTCTTCCCGACGCCCGGTTTTATACAGCCATACCGGCGCTCTAATATAGTCTGCCCGGGATGGGAAGGTGCTACTCGGCGCTACGTCACCGGCTCTGCATATAAACTGCAGACTGCGCTTTAAATAGTGAGCGACGGACAGGACACGCCGCAGACCGCGAGCCCGCTGCCTGCTTTCCGTTTCAGCGCCATTGCGATGCTGCTTTCTGGGTTTTCTCATTCCGGAAGTGAATGTGTTTTGAACATCGTTGCTTTTTCTCGGTTTTGGCGCTGTTTGTGGACGAGGCGTCGCGCTCCGGTAACGAGCAGCGGTAATGGACGCGTTACCTGAACGCGATGTGTGTGTATTTTTGTGCTTCGGCTCCAGAGAGTCAGACTGAACCTCCCGGATCCGATCGGTTCTTTTGAACCGCGAGCCGCTGGTTCGAAAACGGTTCCTTTTTTGCGTAATGACATCATCCCCGGTGTTCCCTCATAGCCTGAGATGTGTATTTACTCTCTCTCTCTGAAACAAACTGTAGAATAAAAGCACATCTTGGCTCACATTGCTGGTTAATTTTTTGTACGTTTTGTCCCACTTCAGTTAGTTACGGAACAAATTTTAGGAAACCAAATATTTATAATGTGCAACTTCCTATATTGCCAACTACATCGAAAACAAATCTCTTAATTTACAGAGAATACTAATATTGTTTACCTGAAGGATGTTTAAAGAAACCATCAGTGCTTTTGGGAGTTGTCATAAATGAGGCCATTAACACAACTTTCCCATACTGCTCAAACTCTCGGTTCCATCTGAATCATCGTTTCTTGGCTCATCATTAATGGTTTTGTCAAAAGATGCTTTTTTCAACCCATCAGTGAGTTATCAGTCCAGTTTGTGAACAAATCATATATACTGAACCAATAAGACTTCATTTCTCATATTGAATTGTAATATAGTGCCATTCGGTCGTAAGATAAGATTGACTTTGTTTGCTCTGTAGCCTAAACTGTATAGATCCGTGATGGAGGATGTCATCAATGAAGTCCGAGAGCTTTTCCTGGACGAGGGAGTGGACGAGCAGGTCCTGATGGAGCTGAAAACGGTAAAACCTTTGAATACTAACATGCAGCATGGATGGGTGGTGTATTCAAACCTCTGTTACCGTGCAGCTGTGGGAGAGTAAGCTGATGCAGTCCAAGGCGGTGGAGGGTTTCCATACGGAGGAGCAGCAGGTTCTGCAAGCTCAACAGCAGCAAGCCCAACAAGCTCAGCAGACGCAAGCACACACCCAACCACAGCAAGTGCTCCTGCCTCCAGCGCAGGGTGAGTGAGGCCCGTCTTAAAAAGGAAATACGATGCAGGAAACGTTTTGTTTTAAACTGTTTGTGTGTTTCTTCTCAGCTCCTCAGCAGCAGGTCATTGTTCAGGATCCTAAGATGCTCCAGCACATGAGCGCCACTGGGATGGTGAGTGTCCACGTGCTTGGAAAACTGAAATATATATGACTCATGTGTTTGGGTATTACCCGTTGCTGTTGGCTTGAGTTGAGGCTTGTTCTCACGGCTGGATAATTTGAAGCAGACGTGCATGAGATGAGAATAAACGGGCTAATATCATTCGCTGATGTCATTAGAGTTATCGTGTTTGGGGGAAAGGGGCTTTGAGGCCGTTATCTTGTCTGCTTCTTTAAATGCTGAAGCTCTTAAAGCAGGATTGAGTTTGGCTGCTGGCGTATTTATCGTTCATGAGCTGAAGTCATTCAAATGATTGGTTAATGTTTATTGCTCCTCAATGGCATTATAGCTGCTATATAGAATGACTTTTATTTTTATTTTTTTTTGCAATTGATCTGAAAGGGTCTGTAGAGTTGTCTGTGTCACTTGCCACTTTTATGTAAGTCTGATCATGCCAGCATCACCAGAAGTGGTTTGGTCACTGTACACGTCGAAACCCTGTAGGATCAACATTAAAGCCAGCAGGGGAACAGATGGGTGGAGTCTTCCTGGAACACGCTTTAGACAAAGCTGGCGACTTCAAATCAGATTACACAGCAGATTCCAGCGAGGAGGATGTTGTTCTCAGTCCTCTCCACCTGATCATTAACGTGTGTGTGTGTGTGTGTGTCGTCTGTGGATTCACTTCCTGCTTCGATCTCTTGTTCCTCTAGAGTGCAGCAGCCACAGCAGCGACTTTGGCTTTACCCGCCGGTGTAGCACCGATTCAGCAGCTCATCACCTCTCAGGGTAAGACATAAGACGACTTTAAATAAACTTAAATGCATATCACATGATCGTTTTCACTTCCATAAGTGGGGTATTTATTTATTCGTGTGATGTCAATCGATTAATTGCAAGTTTTTGTTTACATGATAAATGGGTATGTACTGTCTATATCTGTGTATAGTTTAAATAAAATATAACATATTTGTCTTAAATATACATGAAAGTGTTTGTATCTATATGTACATAATAAATATAGAAGGAACTAAAATACTAGTTGCTCATTGCTCACCCACATGTCATTCTGAACCTGTAAGACCTTTGGTCATCTTCAGAGCACAAATCAAGATTTTTTTATTTATTTATTAATAAACGTTTAAAGCTTCATGGACGGCAGGGATCCTAACACGATCAAGGTAGCAAGGAGATTGATCAAATGGTCCATGTGACATGTCTTGTGCACAAAGAAACAATTCAGCTCCACGTCACTCCACAGCTCCATTTTAAGGGGAGTTATTAATGCATTATCACTTTTGGGTAACTAACCCTTCAAAAAACACGAATACAATAAAATATTGGTAATAAATAAACGTGACTATATGTAATAAACTCACACTTGTGTTGCGACGTTACTGTAGAATCTAACACAGTCGGCACGGCATCCTCTTAGTTTCGCTTTTCAAAATGAATCTGTGCTAAAATGAAATGAACAAAGTACCAGGAGTGGAACGTTCCACACGCTGTTGATTTGGTTCTGAGGCTTACCGGATGTTTTTATAGTACAACGACCTCTTATGACTTCTCAGTTCATGACCCCTTTAAAGCATGCGATCCTTTCAGACTGAAGTTATTTTTGGCCGTTACTCTGTTACTGTACATTAGCGAACGAATAGTCTCGACTGGCCAGCAATATCTCACTCGCTTGAAAATAAGAATTTGTTGATGAATGCCTATCTAAAAGCCCATCTCTGTGCGGTGTCTTCAGGTCAGATCCTGCAGGTGGTCCGAGCTGCCAATGGAGCTCAGTACATCATCCAGCCCCAGCAGCAGATGGTGCTGCAGCAGCAGGTCCTGCCACAGATGCAGCCTGGAGGTGTGCAGGCCCCCGTCATACAGCAGGTCTGTGCTCATACTTCTCTGACGCGCTTGTTCTAGTTCTGTCTCTGGATGCTGCAGGCTGTGTTGTGACTGTGTCCATGCACTTGATGAGTGAGATTTGTTTCTCAGAGTCAGCAGAGGTCCTCATCATAGCTAGCCAGTGCTGAAGGTCTGTCGGGTGTGCTGCTTGTTTAAAATGGGATATGAGAACTGATGGAGCACTGTTTTACTGATGGAAGTAGAGCAGCTGTTACTATTGCAGGGTTACTCCAGTGCTTTATGAAAGATGTAAACACAATGCATGGTTGTGGGGAGAAAAATGGCCAATTTTCATTACTATTAAGGACAATGACCAGGTTGTTACTGTGGTGTTTTCACATTATTATTTTATTTTAAGTGTGCAGTGAGTGTGTTTCTCTTTCTGTAGGTGTTGACTCCTATTCAGGGAGGCATCCCTCAGCAGACCGGAGTCATCATCCAGCCGCAGCAGATTGTCCTCACGGGAAATAAAGTACAGCAGAACACTCAGGTCAGGAGAACCTCGGACCTCAAGCATACAGTACTCGTCTCTGATGTTGAGAAACGCACGAGTGTGTGTGCTGAGGGCAGTTGTGTGTCTTCAGGTCATGCAGGCAGCAGCGATGGCTGTGCAGCCGGAGCAGGGAGCAGCACATGTGCAGGCTCAGCCTCAAGCACAGCAGCCGCAGGCCTCGCAGCAACCTCCCATGGTGCTCCAGGTGGACGGCGCTGGGGACACGTCCTCGGAGGAGGATGAAGAGGAGGAGGACGAGTATGATGAGGATGAGGATGAAGACAAAGAGAAAGATGGTGGAGAGGATGGCCAGGTGGAGGAGGTACTGTCTAGATAGTGTCATCACTAACCCATTACAATCCTTAAATATAGGTGTGTGTATAAAGATAAAAATATAGAAATGAAACTGAAACGATGCTGCCCTGGTGCGGCCACAGCTCATCTACTTGACTTTTGAATGTTGTTGTTGTTTTGTTTAGGAGCCGTTGAACAGTGGAGATGATGTCAGTGATGAGGAAGATCAGGAGCTGTTCGACACTGAGAACGTGGTGGTCTGCCAGTATGACAAGGTGAGGATCGAAACCTGTTTCTTCAGGATTTAAAGTTTTCAAAGCATGTGAGCAATAAAAAGGCATACTTTTCTTTATCTCTCTGCCTTCCTTAAATAGTTGATAGGTCCGTGCAGAATCTCCGTAGATCTGTGTGACCGTAGCTGTGAGCAGAAGTTTAAAATTCTCCATTAAAAGGCCTTCGAAATGATCTGTGATGATGATGGAATAACTGAAGCGGCGTCTGTTTGAGGTCGACAGTCAAAGTCCGCTCTGAGAGAGAATTGAGATTTTGCCATTCTAAAGCCAAATCACCCAACATTACATCTTTCTCTCCCGTTATTTTCTTAATAATCACTATATTTATAATCACAATATAAATATATATATATATTTTTTTTTTATACAAAAAGTAGAACAAATACAGGAAACTAATGATGCGTTACATAAATGCTTTTGTTTAGATGTAAAGGTAAGATAAACAACACTGAAATGTAGGAATCCCTTTACTGTGTTCATTCAGGAACATCCATTACACATCAGAAGTGTTCTCCAGAAGTTCACTTAAAGTGCCCCATTAGGACTTTTCAGACATGATCGTTCATGCAGTGTGTCATGTAGCTGTATGTGAACATAAACATCTGCAAGTTGTGACGCCAACGGTGCACGATTGTTTTGTTTTTTTCGTAGACCGAGTCGTCTCACATTCACCTAAACGAGTCGTCAGCAATTCAAATCTTTCTCTGTTACTGATCCACGTCACTAAGTAACATATTTGCATAATGTCCGCCCACATTCCACGTCACAAACAACTTGCCCCGCCCACAAGCAGTACAATTTCCGCGTGGGTTACATCATGCTGTATCCTGCTGTCATTCAGTTGTGGCAATGGGCGTTTCGTTTTCCGGCACACACTGTAGTGGTAGACCAATCATAAAGGACTGCTCCATCTGACCAATCACAGCAGTGAGGGCTCACGGAGAGGCGGGGTTTAGACAGACTGATTCTTCGAACTGCTTCACACGAGTCGTTTACCAAACATTTAGAAATGGGGTCAAATTAAATCTATTTTTGGAGAAAACTAAAGTGTTTTTGACCTTGCATACATGTAAACCTGTTTTAAGAGACTCTTAAAAGAATATTAGCAACCTTTAAAAAGGCATAATGGGGCACTTTAAAATAATGCTTTTTAAAATAATGTTCTTTTTAACGTAAAACCTGCTATGAAACATTAAAGAGGACAAACGCCATTCAAGTTCATATAATCCAACTTTATTTAAACATTGCATATATAATTACACTACCAAAGTATACATTAAAAACCTCACGATAACATAGAGTAAATTATATTTTGCTCAATATATATAGACTACAAATAAAAAAGCAGCTTAAAAAGTCATTTGAGAATGTTTGCTGAACGTAAAGGAAAGCAGCTGAGACGGTCAGCAGGTCAGCATGAGGCGGACTGGAGAATCATCCAGAGAGAACAGGGCAGCACAGATCCTCAGACACAAGTCACAACCAAGCAGACAGAGAACAAGACTGAGCAAAATCAAATAACAAGACACCAATATAGCAGGACACTAGCAGGATCTTGATATGACAGCATGTCTAGCAGGAGAAGACAGAAGAGAAACAGAGCACACGATAGCAGAGAAATGAAAGGAAAGATAGCCTCAATCAGCTGAGCACAGTGGACCCAATAGGGGTGTCATTTCCCATTAACTGAACACAATCTAAAATTGTATTATTGTCATTTTGACTTTATTCTTCAAATGGTATGACATTAATCTTAGTTAAGTGTGACACTAAAAACTAAACAAAAAATAGGAAGTTGCAGAAGATGCGCATTCTTTATTCTTAATAATGAAACTAAATGAAATATAACCACTTTGCTATTAAAAACCAAAACGTACCTATTCTAATAACTGCAACAGCAGCTGTGTAATGAGGAAGAGGGAGAGAGAGAGAGAGAAAAGATAAGATGTCGGAAGGTCTGGTCCCTGCAGGGCTCTGTATTCCTTTTCTTGTTTCAATTGAAAGTCCAGATGTCTTCTCAGCTGTATTTGGCTTAAAAGTAAGAGTGTTTTATAATGAACGCTGATTGGTATGGCAGCTTGACTTATGCTAATTTGTATTTAAGTATTGATTTGATTGTGGCAGTATACATTCATTGTTGAATTATTAAAAGGTACTTCTTTATTTAATATAAATAAATAAATTCCACTTCAAGCAACTCAGCAAATATATACAAGAGCGAGAAATAAATGAATATTTGTACATGCAATTTTAAGACATGTAAAGTGACCTCAGTGCTGTCAATGTCCTTAATGTTAACACAATAAAAATCATTCATTGCTCTTGATTAACTTTAGTAGCTTTAACAATAATTCATGTATATTTAATTTATACAGTGAACAATATGCAATATTACATTGGATTATTCAGTTTCTGTCCCTGATCACCTACAAACCTGAAGCAGTGTTTAATACGTATCTTTGTTCTATTTGTTTATTGTGCTATGGTTTGTAATTTGTTTCACTTATATTTGCCTCATGTTATTAACAATAAACATCTATTTTATTCTTGAGGCAGGGCAGTGAACATTTTGAATAGTCAAGAAAAAGGTATAATACATTTTACACTTATTGTCAGTAATTTAATACCTCGTCTTATACTCACATGAGCCTTTCTCCCAACAGCCTGGTGCATGTTTAAGGGTCTCTGCGATCTGGCTTTCAGCATTCATGTGGAAACACATTCAATTTAATTTTAATAGACCCATGGCATTGTTTAATAGAAAAGACTTTAAAAATGTATTATTCTTTCCTCATCGTGAAAGACATATCAGAATAAATGATTTATTCCAACTCTAGAAAAGATGTTAAACCTCCTGAGATCAATCAAAATACTCATTTAGACTGGGTGGATTTTGTTTTTACATGTGCATCACATGACCTGCTTCACAGGCCTGGATTCGCCATCAGCACCACAAACAAATGGCTTTTGTAAAAATGCATATTTTTATGTATCTATCTATCTATATGCTCAATTTATGCCTAATATCCCTGCTGGAGTGAAAACAGCATATGTTGGTTAGGCATGCTTTGAAGCTGGGATGCTGGTTTAAGCTGGTCCTTTGCCAGCACATGACCAGCACAAACCAGCAAATGACCGGCATCCCAGCATACTGTTTCAGCAGCAATCAATATGAAAAGGAATATGACTAAGGAATATGAATCACTTTTTCAAGTTCAAGTCTTTGTGCTGATAAGTCCATCACTCTTTATAGCTTTAACTTTTGGCGTAGAGTTAAAACAATTTTTCACTTTCATGACCAGAATATGTTTTTCCTAAATATCAGTTACGACGATACCTGGATTTTGAAAGAAATGTGAGCGTTACCCCAAACTCGACCGCAAACCATCAATCAGTATTGGAATTATCAGCTATTCTGTCCATTCAGTTTATTAACAGAACAAATAAATCTCACGTGGGACACGAAAACTGTAGGTTTGTTTGCATATTTACATATCTTATTAATCCAAACAAGAAATCATAAGCTTTACTCACGGATCTTTGAGGAAGCCCAACGGTCTGATAAAATGTAGAAGATGTGTGACGAGTACATGTCGTACAGTGGTTGTTCAGACAACCTTAGCACAGCCTTCCACAGCCGTGGTTGAGCGGAAACATTGTGACAACGTAGTAACAACCTTAACTACACAGCGTAGAACTAACAACCTTTTAGCTATGTTGTTACAACGTTGCTAAAAGGTTGGCTATACATACAGAGTCATTTGCTCGAGAATCAGACTACACAGGTCAAACATGTTGCTGATTCACTTAAGATATACATTACAACATTATTGATTTTGTTAACCTGGAAATACATATGTATCCGTGTATTCTAGTTGAATGTTTTTTGTTTTTCTTCTACGTTCATAATTTTACTGCGTTAATGTTATTGTTCACACCGTCTACCGATTCACTAAACAGAGCTGGTTCAAAAGAATACATTTGTTTGGGACTCATATGCCTACTAAACGTACTGTTCACATTCACTTAAAAATCAGACTGTGATTTTGATTCACTGAAAAGAACCGGTTCATAAGAGTCATTTGTTTGTGAATCAGATTGAAAGCATAGGTCTTGACAGCGAGTATTCGTTCAAGAAGTGGTTTTAAAATATGCAGTTAACCATGATAAGACGCTTTTCAGTTTAGACTGCTGTTAGAATGTGGGTTTAAAACAGTTAACAGAGCGGAACGTCATGAAAATCATTTGGTTCTGGCATTTAAATGGAAAATACTTGTTTCCCAAAACTAATAGCAGCTAGTGACCTCTTCACCCTGAGAACATCAGACCATCTGGCATTATAGACATTTGACATCTGAAAAAGCTATCTATCTATCTATCTATCTTAGTGTTGAACAGAAGCAATAAGGGGCAAATGAGAATGAAGTGAATGAAACATCAACATATTAAAGTCTGTCTCAATGAATAAATTAATGCTCAGATTGCAATCTTTTACCCACAGTGATCAAAGCAAAAAAGAAACCCTCAAATGTATATGCATGGATTCAATTTAACTTGAGGATGCCTCCATCTAGAGGTTATTTGACACACTGCACCTGGAAAATAAATCAAATCTATAGAGTTAAAAAGATTCGATTCTAATTCACTTGAGATTAGTAGAATCATCTAATTAGTCTGTGTTTATAGATAACTAGGTTGTCTGTGACAGTTTCTGCAAATAACTTATATAGACATAAATCACAGTTACTACAAAAACAGTGTCATGGAACAACACATTTATTAAAATAAATGATGCTTTGGGGAAGGTGAATTGGCTTGATATCTCACTGCCCAAACTTCAGCTGGTGTTCTTTCTGCTGTCCGTGGAGCTCTCTGGCCCTGTTCTTCAGCTCCTCTGCTTTCTCATCATCCTTATTTGTCCCGTCACCCAGTTTGTACATGCGACTGGCATTAGCGCAGCCCCATACATGTCCTAGCTCGCAGGCTCGCAGGGCGTACTTTAGAGCCAGCGGCATGTTTTTGTCCACCCCGGGAGACCCCTGGATTAAAAGAGCGCTCAGGTTGAAACAGCTGGGGGCGAAGCCTCCCTCACAGGCCTTCTCGTAGTACTGCTGAGCTACCTTCGCATCGACACCCCCCTCAAGCGCTCGCCCGTCGTGGGCAAGCAGAGCTATGTTGTGACAAGCATCCACTGACTTCTTCCCTTTGCTGTTGCATGCCTTCAGAAAACAGGAGTATGCGGTCTTTAAACACTCCGTCACACCACCTGATGTAAGGAGAAGCAGTCAGTAGTGAAAACATATGAAAAGTTTCATTGCAAAAACATAACTTTGGTTTCTGATTATGATATTATGTTTTTATAGTTTGTTTTATTGTGTTAGATAGCTAGCCTGTTTTTTTGTTTAGTTTTTTCCCTAATCAAAATACCCCAGCTGCAGTTTGCTTCAGATTCACTGGAATGCACATAAAATAAAATAAAAACATGATTTTTTGAGAATTGTAAAAAAAAATGTAATTAAATTAAGTTATCTGTTTTTGTATAAATAAATTTACATTTAGTTTAATTTCTGAAAATTAATTATTATTAAAATATATTTAAAATATATCATATAAAAATCGAAAATATATTAAATAATATGTATTTTTTTATACAAAATATTTCTGTAACCACTTTATTTTATTTTTTCCATTGCATTATTTTTATTTTAGTATATCACTTGTAACAACATTTCAAAACAAAATTACAATACATATAATAATATATTATATAAAATATAAAATGTATTTATATATATATATATCTATATATACATATACAATATTTTCATTGTTATTATTTCTTGTTTTGTGTACTTTCTGTGCCTTTTCAATTTAATTTTAATTTCACAGCATGTCTACTATAATGAACTGATAAAATGCATACATGCTTATGGGTGTGTTTTTTATTTTAGTTTGTTTGTTTCTATTTATTTTTAATTATGTAATAATTTATTAAATCTATTTCTGCATTTATTGCTGCATTTGTGTATTCATTATTTATTAATTTATTTATACCCAAGTCATTTTTCGTCCTATACAGTGAAGAAACAAACTTCAAAAGGTATTAATTATACAAAATGTAAATGAATGAACAAATAAAAGGATCCAAGTTGAGCTTCTATATCTTTGAACGGGGAAGCATCAAATTCTCCAAAACTATTCACTAAGCTTAAGATTAAATGTGGAGTGGCATGTCTTGGGTGTTCTGTAGTGCCCGATGTACCTTTTCCGGTGACGTGATAAGCTCCGAGCTTATAGCAGCTCTCTCCGTGGCTGTTCACCTCGCAGTTGTGCTTGAGAACCTGGGCTGTGGACTCATAGTTCTTCTTCACACCCTCCAAAAAATCTGCCAGTCTCTGACAGCCTAAACACACACACACACACACAGAGATGAAGAGATCCTGAAGCTGTTCAGCACCCGTCAGAGAGGGACAGCGCTCACCGACCTTCAGGATCCTTCTCCCGGTAACATTGATAACTGTACTCCACTCCTAAGTTATCCAGAAACTGCTTCACCTCCTGTTCGTCCTCAAAGTTAATCAGCCCGGCCATGAGGTGACAGATCTCTCGCACACAGCTGCTGAAGAGCTCGACTCGTGACCTTGCTCACTGATTAGCTGTGCGAGAACTTGCAGGAAAAAAACCGCTTTTGATAAGGAATAACAAACGTATGCGTCGAAAACATAGAGGTTCGTTTAAGCACGTGTTATTAAATATTCCCAATTATGAAACACTTACAGAACAACGTGCTTTTACACTAAACACGCGCAGAAGCCGTAGATCGCTTCCTGCTTCGCTCACTGCCACGAACGGGCTTCCGTAGGCCCCGCCCACTGCACTGGAAAAATTAAGAGTACGCTTGTACAACTTTTTCTTTTTTTGTGTGAATATATTTATGTTAAAGCTTTTTTAATGAATCGAGTTATGAAAAAAAGTTAATCTCAGAATATGTATGAATACTTATATTATTTTTTAATAAAATAAATAGTTGATGTTTGACATTCATTTAAAATAACTTTTTATAGTATAGTTTAAAATGACATTTTAGACTTCCATACAGCATGTATGTGTGCAAAGTAATACATTTCAATTAAATTATGAATAATTGCTGTCTTACAAATCATAAAATCACAAATGATCTAAAACATAATTATTTTAACAGAATATTTCTTCAACAGCATAAAATAAAACCTTTACAAACTCTTTTTACGATACCGAGTTATAGAAGATATATAGAAATGTAAACAAAACTTAGGATTAGAAAAAAAAACTTAACTTAAACAAAATGTGCACCTTAAACTTAAGAAATCTTAAAATTACCAAAACAAACGAGGTCTCTGTGGTCAAACATGTATGTAACGGACTTTATAAGTGTACTGTTTGTTTGTTTGTTTGAAATATTGTTGTGTATTTATCCAGCAGTTTTTATATCTGTACTGATGCAAATACATTTTTAGCTTTCGTATGTCTTGCCCACTGTATTGTCTTGCTTTGGCTTTACTCTGAAATTATATAATTTTTATTGTTAGTTTTATTGTTAATGTACTTAAAAATAGGCATTGTAAACTTATAAAACGAATATCTGTAACAGCGTCACTGTTATAATCACGCATATTCTTATCTTGCCCCGCCCCCTCTGACGTAGATCCGTTTCCCGTGTGACGACCTTGTTTACTTGTCAAGACGTCGCTGGTGTTTCCTCGGATATAAAAACCCGTGAAAATGCCTGACAGCACGTAATGCCCAGAACTCGTACGAACTGTCCGCGGAAGGAGTCCAAGGTTCCGGTGTGTTTACAGCGGCCCGTGTTCTGGAGATGATTGACGGCTAACGAGCTAAGAAGCTAAGAGCGTTTGGATCAGACTGTGTTTGATCTGCTCCTCACCTGCCATCATCCGCAGAGTACGAGCCTTTCTTTCCTTCTGAGGCCTTTATGAGCCATCTCTCCGAGACCATGGTAAGGCTTTAGATGTCATGATAATGTGTGCTAGCTCTGTAAAATACCGCTGTTTGTTGACTCGGAGGTTTGTGCTCCATCGGGGATGGCTGACAGTCTTGGAGATTCTTCGAAGATGTTCGGTTCTTCATAACTGTGCTGATCGCAAGATTGCAGATAATCTCACGGTTTAACTTACAAAGAATGATGATCCTCCTGCGATCTTAATATGAGTGAAAGTATAGCTGCCAACATGTACTATAACGTCATTGTGAATAAAACATATTATACCACCTGCTGAAAAAACCTTGCCCTAAACACAAAACAACATGTAATGGATTTAATGGTTCTAATGGGAGTTGCACTGGTTTTAATGGTGTCTGCTGGTATGTGATGGACTCTACTGGTGGGATGTTAAATTGTATTGGAAAAATGCCCGAAACACACTACAAAAAAGGAATTTTGTAATGGTTTTACTGGAAAAGGTTAATGGTTGATAATAGTATTTTAATGAAAACCATTAGAATTCCTGTGATGGTTTCCACTGGGCTTCTATTGTTTTTAGTTGTTGTTGTTTTTTTACTTTTTTCAACTTGCTGTAATATTGTACCATTACATTACTTATTTAAATCTATTTTTGTTCATTTAATTTTAGTAGGGTTGCTAGAATCTGCCGATATGAGCTTTTAAATGTAATGTTTTCCCTCATTCTGTACTGCGCTTTCAGAGAATAAACGCAGCGAGGCCAAACAGTAAATCTAACCACCTTCAGACAAAACCTTGCTTCAAGCATGACACACTTCTGACCTGATATGATGGATTTGAAAACGTATGGCGATATGTCTGGCCGTGCCCAGGGTGATTAGATCAGGTCAGCAGTGTGGCTCGTGCTTGAAGCAAAGTTTTGAGAGATGATTAGATTAAATGCAGCTAATCAGTGAAATCACATACAGAATGATGAGTTTTTACAACTGAAACCTTCAAATAAAATGTTTGGGTTAACACCGCATCTTCCTGCTGGAAAACTGAGATATTAGTTATTTTTAAAGTACTGTCAAAAAAATGTTTATTTAATTCTAACAAATAAGTGTTCATTACAAACTAACCAAATTGGGAAGAAATGCTTAGTTCAGCACAGTTATCGGCCAAAATGAGCTGAAAAATATCGTCAAATTGAATATCCAATATCATGCATCCCTATTTATATCAAACTTTTTTAAAAATTTGAATATTGTTCTCATTATTGTCCTTATTGCACATGACGTGTACAAAAATTATTGATCATGGCCACGGAAAATTATCATCTTTTTGTGTCAGACATATTTAAAGTAGTGTGCTATTCTCTACATACTGTAATAAAATATAATAAAATATTAAATATGCATTATAAATAAGTAATATGTAACTTATGTAACAAATATAATAACTATAAATTAACTTTTTATTAGACACAAACTACACTTTCCAAAATGAGAATAATAACATACTGTATTTTGTAATAATGAACTAAAGAATGTTTCCTCATTTTAGTTCAGTGAATGAAGAATTTGTCCCTTGACTGATTTGTAATTAAAATGAGGGAACGAATATGAAAATGAAGGGATGAATTAATAAATTGTGGGAACTGATTCTTAAATCCTAACCACTATATTGTCTATTTACTTTTTAATGGAACAGTTTTTCAGTAGTCCCTTAACACTTCTATCTATCAATCATCCAGTTTAGAGACTGGTTTTGTGCTCGGCTGCCAGAGAAAATAAAACCACTGCTTCCTCTAAGTCATTGCTTGCAATATAATACATCAAAGGATTCGTTTCCTAAGCAGTGTAATGAAAGAAAACTTCTGAAAGCTAGTAAAGGGAGGGTGTATGAGGGCTGAGATCACGAGGGTGTGTGTGATTTGTTGTTGTTGTAGGACGAGGCTTCCCCGCCGTCTCTGACCGATCTGTGCATGAGTCTGGTGAGCTCCAGGCTGGAGCTCTTCTGTGAGATGCATGATGACGGCTCGCTCTCCTTCCGTGAGCCGCTGGTCTTCCCGCAGGAGCTGGCCGACCAACTGCTCTACAAGATGGCCACCGAGGGTGAGTACGAGACGCCCTGCGTTTCGAGGACGGCTGCACAAACCTAGGATGACATTCCTGCACACGGAACAATGATCGCGTATTAAAGGGATGGTCCATCTAAAAATAAGACTGTCATTTACTCACCTTCATGTCAGAGCTGGAAATGAAGCTGAGCTGTATGTGGGCTTGGGTGAAATGAATGAATCTATATTCTAAACATAAGGGTTCTCTCACAGGCCTGTTGAATGACAGCACGGTGGGAATCTTCCGAAGCTGCCAGCAGTTCCGCTTGCGTCACGCCTGCATCCGCACCGCCAGGATCTCCGCCGAGGCCTTCCACCGGGCCCTCTGCCCGCACCGCCTCATGGAGCTGGACGCTTCACGGGTCAACGCCGACCTCACCATCGCCGACATCCTCCGAGGTTTATCCTCCAATAAAACCCTGCAGGAGAGTCTGCAGCGGCTGGTCCTGAACGGCCTGACCATGTCTTCTCTGGAGGAGCCCAGTCATCGCTGCTTCAGTGTCATGCAGGGTCTGCGTGCGCTCAGCGTGTCCGGCGTGGACTTCTACGACTCGGGCTTGGTGGACGTGTGCACGCTGCCTCGCCTGGAGAGTCTGGATATCTCCAACACCTCGGTGACGAACCTGGTCCCTCTCCTGGGCTTGAGGAGCAGGCTGCGGTATCTCACCATGCACCAGCTCAAGAGGCTGGAGATGACCACCGCTCAGCTGCTGGGTGTTCTCAGTCAGGTCCGCTCTCCATGTGTTTCAGTGCTGAGGTCATTGTATCTTTTAAGACACAAAGGCGTATATAATGTAATGTCTAATAAATAATAAATGTCATGTTAGGTTAGTCAATTAAATATTATGATTATTTACAAATATAATACATTATTATTATATTTAATAAATGTTTTTTTTAATATATTTAGTTCTTTATTAGTATATCAATGTTAAAATAATAACTGTAAAATAACAAAACTAATTTGGTTAACATTCAAACTTTAATTATTTCTTAATTCTTTTTATTTATTCATTGTAAAAAGCATTAAAGCAGATAGGTAGGTAGATGGACAGATAGATATCATGACTGATATTTTTTTAATACCCCTGAGAAAAAATATTTTACTAATGAAACATAAATTATCAAGTCATTATAGGTGATAACTGCGTTTAAAATTATATTATATAGAGTAAATGGCACCAAACAGATTTGACTTTTATGAAATTTGTCCCTCTACCTGTAAAGTTCATGGTTATGCTTTTGCATGATGATATGTAACTGTATGCACATCGTGTTTGTGTTTGACCAGCTGGAGGGTCTACAGCACCTCGATATCTCTGACGATAAGCAGTTCACGTCTGACGTGGCGCGGCAGTTGCTGGAGACTCCTGGCATCCTGCCCCAGCTGGTGTCTCTGGACGTGTCTGGCCGTAAGCAGGTGACCGATGCAGCGGTCAGGGCCTTCGTGGAGGCCAGACCGGGCATGACCTTCGTTGGTCTGCTGGCCACCGACGCCGGATTCTCTGACTTCCTGTCTGGAGAGGGCAGCTTAAAGGTAGCTGCTCAGACACAACAGCAGGATCTTTTGAAAAAAGAAACCCCAAAAACGATTCCATGTTTAGATGTAGTAGCTGATCATAATTTTTGCCCTCTTTGTAGGTGACTGGAGAGGCCAATGAGACCCAGATCTGTGAGGCGTTGAGAAGATACAGCGAGAGAGAGGGGTTTGTCAGAGAAGCTCTCTTCCATCTTTTCAGCCTCACTCATGCCATCGAGAAACCCAGACCTGACATCCTGAAGGTACGCATGCTCACAAAGATCACTGCGTTTCTCCATATCCACACTCACGTCCCCGCTCTCTCGATCTGCAGTTGGTAGCGTTGGGGATGAAGAACCATCCGGCCACACTGAACGTGCAGCTGGCAGCCAGCGCCTGTGTGTTCAACCTCACCAAACAGGAACTGGCCATCGGAATCCCTGTGCGACTCCTGGGGAACATCACACAGCTGCTACTTGAAGCCATGAAGACATTCCCCAACCACCAGCAGGTACGTAAAAACGAGATAAAAAAATAAAACATCAGACAGGGTTGCCAGGTTTTCACAGCAAAACGCGCCCAGTAGACATCGGGCAAGAACTGTCCATCAAAGCTGAATTAAAATGATAGCTGACAACAGTTATTGTATTTTTTGCTCTTCATGTGTAACATAACCAGAAATATTATCATTGCTCTAATTCTGTTGCCAAATACTTTAAATGTTTTAATAGCAAGACATATTATGCACTATAACTCTAATTTAAAATGAGCAAAATGTGTTTGACTTAATGAACATTATGCTTTATAATAAAGAGCAGATTTTGTATTGGATACTACATATTGTTTTTAATATAGTTATTTTTATATTTTTAAAAATAGTTTTGAATTATTTTAGTATTATATAGTAAATTGGACAGTTTGCACCGGGAATAAATCAGCCTTACTTATTGGAACCAGTGTTATCAGTTAAATAAAGTAACGAATAAAAATGTATATATTATTAAAATATCCCCAACTCAGGATCAGACTGGTCAAATCCTGATGAGACCTTTAACCTCTGGTCTCCACATTTACAGAACTGACAGCTTTTTCATCCCTGTCCAGGCTTAAAATACACTAAACTGGACTTAAATCACTGATATGCATAACTGCATATTATATGTATCCCACACATTTAATTATTAATTATCATTGTATATGTATTTGAATAAATATTGAATTGCGTTTAGCTTAATATCCGTGTTTAGTATGGTTTTGCTTCAATCTTTTTGCTTGAAATGTTTCTTCCCACCAATACTTAGTCAAATGTATCATATTCATGTTATAGAAATCATGTCCAAAATTATACTCTGCAAGAGCGGGACAATTCTGGCCATGTGACTGATAAGATAGCATTTGGATGTATGATTTGGGAGGGGAAATATCACCACACCCTGAGCTAGAATGATATCTACGGGTTAAAACACGATTTTGGGATGTGTCCCAAGGATGAGTTTAACTGCTCAAGACACTATTCACATTACACTCTTAACCTCAGCTAAGCCCGGTATTGAACTATGCCCTTTGCCACCTTTTGCGTTCTTTAAGAACCGTTCCAGCGTGCACGCCTGCTACTGCCAAGCCACGATGAGAAGAAAACCCATCTAGTCTCGTTATTTTTTTCTTTACTTTCTTTTCTTTCCGTGACAGTATGTGTAAGTTAAGTTTTGCCTGCCGTGTCTCCAAGTCTCCGACTGCACCGCATCACACAAACCGAACTCAGTGATCCGACGTAAAACAGTGATTCTGTAAAAGTCCCCTATAGAATCTTAACAGATTCTATGTTTGAGCTAAAGTGCTTACACACAATATGCCTTTTTAACATTCTCCATTTACACAATCATTCAGTTTCCCACGATGATGCATTATTTTAAGAATGAGGAAAAGATTTGACTGTTTCCAGTTATGATTGCCCCGTGAACCGCTGTTCTGTTTTTTGTTTTTCCAGCTGCAGAAGAACTGCCTGCTGTCTCTATGCAGTGATCGAATCTTGCAGGAGGTTCCGTTCAACAGGTAACACCCTTCACTTCTACTTAAAACAATAATAAATCCCAGATAAATCACTGTTTATCTGCTGACCCCCAGGGCATCCGTGATGTAGGTTTGGGGTGAATTATCCCTTGGAAGTAATTTTAAAGAAAAAAAAATCTAAATATGCATGTTATTTTCATCTGTTTTGCATGACCAGTAATGGTTGCAATCATCACCCTTGGAAAGTGTGTCAGCCAATCAGGATGTAGAAAAACGATTATCTTCTGTAAACGCTTGAGTCAGCTATATAGACACGCCTACTCATGACTGTGTACTACATTTCTAAAATAAGTCAAGCATTACATTTTAGAATAAAAGAATCTGATAAATGTACTGGTAGCGTGTGGTCTTCTTGACGGATTTAAATGTCACAGCGCTTTATGTGAATCAATTACGCCGTTTGTTTGTTCAGGTTCGAAGCTGCCAAACTGGTCATGCAGTGGCTGTGTAACCACGAGGATCAGAACATGCAGAGGATGGCCGTCGCTATTATCTCGATCCTCGCTGCCAAGGTGAGCAGCTGCAGTCTGCGCCTGAGAACAGGTTTAACGCAGAGAGGAAACATAAGCTGGGAGACTCCCACGAAAGATTCAGAACATTCTGTAGCAGTGATGCGTCGTGAAATGCAGTGTGACAGAACGGAGACAGACAGATTGTCCCTGTGTCACATCTGCCGAGGTCAGAGGAGTTTATCTGTGCTGCTGTCATGTGTCATTAATATAAACACAGTACATGCGATCTCAAAGTGAGACTGAAACGTGATTGTGCATACTTTACATCCAGTATAATTACCTGATGATAGAACTGAAATATACACATTCCTCCCTGTGTTTCTTTCCTGCCATTGGAGCTGCTGAAATAGCTGCATTTTGAAACTGCATTTTTTGATTGTATGAACCTGCCCACAAAAAGCTAATTATCGCAGTATGTTCAAAAGAAAAGCATAGTAGGTTTTCTAGGCTCATGTTTACACTTAAAGGTGCCATAGAATGGAAAACTGAATGTACCTTGGCATGGTTGAATAATAACAGTTCAGTACATGCACATAACATACTGTGAGTCTCAAACACCATCGTTTCCTACTTATATAAATCAAGTGTTTGCAAAAGACGACTGAAAA
>JAUMHG010000067.1:5436632-5469806 GCA_032359395.1 Enteromius anoplus
TGTTCAAATTGATGCAATCTTGTGACTTGAGGGGGAGTTGTGGCATTTAATGCTTTTTCCATATTTAGTGAAGGTGTTTAATAATGTGTGTTTGTCAGGTGGAGAGTCTCACAGCCGCCCGGAGCGCCGCTCAAGCAGGAACAGAGCCGTCTGACGCTGTTAGGGTGGTCAATTCAGTGCTGACCCAGCTCGACCAGATCAAACGGTCAGTTTCTCTTCATCTGCTCTTCGCCGCTCACTTTCATCTACAACGGCATGCTTGAAATCAGAATGAGTAGTTACTTAATGCACCTTCCTGCTCTCATTGTGGGGGGTGTTTCAATAAATAAAGGTTTATTTTTGTAGTCTTTCATCATAATGTAACTTATTCCACAGTCTTCTTATGCAAAATGCATGTTGATGGAGGCAAAAAGTTCTTTCTATTCAGGCACCCAAATGTTGTCATCCTCACTACATCCAACGTCACCGAAAAGATCGATCTGGCGTTTGTGGACCGAGCTGATATAAAGCAGTACATCGGCCCCCCGAGCTCCAGCGCCATATTCAACATCTATCTGTCCTGTCTGGAGGAGCTCATGAAGGTGAGCGTGTTTAACCGGTGAACGTCTCTGTTCTTCTGCTGGACGTCACAGAACAGATCTGAACTTTCCCTGCAGCGTCAGATCATCTACCCAAGAAAGCAGCTGATGAGTTTGGAGGAACTGAGCACCATGAACTTCGTGGAGTGCGACATGAACCATCTGAGCTTAACCCTGAGGAACCTCGCCCAGTGAGTGTTTGCTTATAATGTAACTAGTACTGAAAGTCTCAGTCTTCACAAGCTTGTCTTTCTGCGCAGGGCGAGTGTCGGACTCAGCGGAAGAGCCTTGAGGAAAATCCCGTTTCTGGCTCATGCTCTCTATGGAAAGGTACTCGTCTTTGTATCTTATGGGTGCTTTTTTTTTTTTAAATTTTATCACAAATGAGTGATGTTTTTAAGATTCAAGCTTGGTAAATCACTGCAGTGTATGACCTTGAGTAGGTCATTGCTGTGATGCAAAGATGGCAACAACCTATATTTTTAATAATCATCATATTAAACAATTAAGTGTACTAGTACTTTAGTCTAATTCTGTCAGGTTTACGGTTGACAAACAAGGCAAGTTGGTTAATCACAGTACATTAGGACTATTGTATTAAACGTTATGCAAACAAAATTATGCATAATTGAATATGCAGTAATTTGCATACACCTCTAGGGCATGTTATACATATTAGTGTTTATTTTGGGCATCATCTTTTTAGCCTTCCAGAAAATACTGTCAACATCTACTAAAAAATAAATATATATATAATATACATGCAATATTTCACCATTACATTCACCATCACCACCACTAGTCTGGAAGCAAATTAGTAAAATATGTAACTATGCAAAAGCAGTAGTATGAAATGTGCAGTTTAGTCTTCGTTTGTAATCACGTCAACTCTTCTGTCTCCAGTCCTCCTCAATGACAGTCGAGAGCTTTCTGAAGGCGATGGAGTGTGCCGTAGACAAACAGAGACAGGAACAGGAGAGTTTGGTCAACTGTGTTTGAGCCACTGACCCTCTGCTGTTGTATCAGAACGGTTCCTTCTTGTTTTGTTTGATAATTCAGTGTTTGTAGTCTGTTCGGCAGCTTCTTCCTCTGAACATGTTGCTAAAGCTGTCCTCGAAGTGTTGTTTTATTTCACATTTGAGAGTTTAAAACCACACTCATCTATGAGAGTCATCTGCTGGGTAACATAAGATATTGATAAGCTGTGGTTGTTCTAAATCCATGTTTGAGACATGCAGTGTAGCAGATGTGAAAAAAGTTTCTTTTTATGTTCAGTTTTTATATATGTGTACATTTAAATCATTTAATTAAATGAGAAAGAGAAAAAGAATCACACATTTTTGCATCTTATTTCCTGAATTGGACTGTTTTAGTGTAATCCAGTGTGATTTATACACTGCAGCCAGTAGATGTCATAATGGTGCCACTGCAGGAAAAACGGCTGAACCGTCTCAAATACTGTAGATATTATCGGATGCTGCATCACTCAGATGCAGATTATTTTATGATTGTACAGTGGGTACGGAAAGTATTCAGACCCCCTTTCACTCTTTGTTATATTGCAGGCATTTGCTAAAATCATTTAAGTAATTTTTTTCCTCAATAATGTACACACATGACCCCATATTGACAGAAAAACACAGAATTGTTGACAGTTTTGCAGATTTATTAAAAAAGAAAAAGTGAAATATCACATGGTCGTAAGTATTCAGAGCCTTTGTTGTGACACTCATATATTTAACTCAGGTGCTGTCCATTTCTTCTGATCATCCTTGAGATGGTTCTTCATTTGAGTCCAGCTGTGTTTGATTATCCTGATTGGACACACACCTGTCTATATAAGACCTTACAGCTCACGATGCATGTTACAGCAAATGAGAATCATGAGGTCAAAGGAACTGACTGAAGACCTCAGAGACAGAATTGTGGCAAGACACAGATCTGGACAAGGTTACAAAAACATTACTGCTGCACTTTAGGTTCCTAAGGGCACAGTGGCCTCCATAATCCTTAAACAGAAGATGTTTGGGACGACCAGAACCCTTTGTAGAGCTGGCCGTCCGGCCAAACTGAGCTATCGGGGGAGAGAAGAACCCAAAGATCGCTGTGGCTGAGCTCCAGAGATGCAGTGGGGAGATGGGAGAAAGTTGTAGAAAGTCAACCATCACTGCAGTCCTCCATCAGTCTGGGCTTTATGGCAGAGTGACCCGACGGAAGCCTCTCCTCAGTGCAAGACACATGAAAGCCTGCATGGAGTTTACTAAAAAACACCTGAAGGACTCCAAGATGGTGAGAAATAAGATTATCTGATCTGATGAGACCAAGATAGAACTTTTTGGCCTTAATTCTAAGCGATATGTGTGGAGAAAACCAGGCACTGCTCATCACCTGTCCAATACAGTCCCAACAGTGGAGCATGGTGGCGGCAGCATCATGCTGTGGGGGTGTTTTTCAGCTGCAGGGACAGGACGACAGGACCAAAACCTTCTCCAGAGTGCTCAGGACCTCAGACTGGGCCGAAGCTTTACAATAACCCTAAGCACACAGCTACAATAACCAAGGAGTGGCTTCACAACAACTCTGTGACTGTTCTTGAACGGCCCAGCCAGAGCCCTGACTTAAACCCAACTGAGCATCTCTGGAGAGACCTAAAAATGGCTGTCCACCAACGTTTACCATCCAACCTGACAGAACTGGAGAGGATCTGCAAGGAACAATGGCAGAGGATCCCCAAATCCAGGTGTGAAAAACATGTTGCATCTTTCCCAAAATATAAACTTGCAATTGAAAGTTATAAAGTCAGAATTGTGAAATATAATGTCACAATTCTGAAAACATATCAGTCTTTTTCCTCTCAAAATCGCAATTGTGAGCTTATATCACGTAATTCTGCCTTTCTTTTGGTAATTGTGACTTTATATGTTGCAATTTTGACTTTTTTTAAATTGTGAGTTTGTGTCTCAATTCTGAAAAAAAAATGCACATGATCTGCTCACTCAAGTCTCCACTAACAAGGGGATAAGGATAATCACTATGATGATTTGGAAAATTATGAAATGTACGATATGCGCATTGTTACACCGCTAGTTGGGATCATTGCTGTCTATGGAGTGTCAGATAACTCATTGAAAAATATCTTAATTTGTGTGCCAGAGATAATTAATGGCAGAGTTTTAATTTATGGGTGAACTGTCCCTTTAAAAGGCACATGTAAATGCATGTGGGTTCTTGAAAGAGTGCGCATGTGCAATGAGTAAAGATTCCGAAAAAAGCCACTTTTACTGATAGCTCTAATGCCTGGTTTGAATACTGCGCGTGTAATCACAGGCGTAGGTTTTGTGTCTTTTAAGCGCTTATCTTGCAACAGGCGGTCTTCTGGTGGACGTGTAAATATAGTAAATGTGCAAACGATTCTTTAAAAGAGTAAAACCTTAAGCAGACATTCAGGATCAGACAAAGAATATGTTAAGCATCCAAAGACCCACAGGTGCTGAAAAAAAAGGGACGAGCAGACGCTCAGCAACCCTCCTGCAGTTCATACCCCGGCCAGCAGGGGTCCGCTTGCCGGCTGAATGTTATCCTGCCCAACACTATCAGTGCCCGTTTTTTGCGTTCTTGACTGCTCCTGTTGTTGGCACTGGACTCTCTATAGGGGGCCCCTTTCCTATGCCATAACGAGTTGTTGGTAAAGGTGGACTACTACTTTCTTCTGGGTCTACCAGTTTGCCAAAGTAAAAACAAAGTGTCTAAACCATTCTACACTTGTACAGAATTCAAAATGTTATTCATTGCTAGAAGAAAAACTTGACTAAGAATAATCTAAGCAGTTAATGCAAGCAGTCACTAGAAACCAGTGTAAATCAAATGTTAGGATTCAAAGCGTTTAAATTTGTGTGCAACATCACTTTATTAAGATCTACCATTTAAATTTTGATCTGACAGTTAAAAATGTATTAACAAGACGAATATCGGATGTCAAGATTTTATATCGAGATAATTCAATGCATGTTATTTAATTATCAATATTTCTTATCACTACATTACCCGTTCACCATATTTTCAAATAAAGCGTGTTCTCGTCTGTCTTTAATCACTGCAGGAAGCCCCGCCAATAGGCAGGGCATCAAAAAATTAAATTATACTCATAGTGTTCTTCCCCACGGAAATCTTTAGTAAAAGGCGAAAGATTTATACGATCTGAGGAAAAACATGAGTGTACTGTTCTACTGCTGAAACCAGGAGGTGACAGACCAACGGCAACACGCTGCGTAACGACGGTAAGACAAACGGCGATCCTTGTCAAACATTTTCAACTCATCTAAACATTAGCAATATCGCTAAAGAGTGTTGTAAATATGTCTATCGAACTAATATAGTCAAATACAATGAATAAAAAGTAAGAAATGTGCGTGCAATGTAACCTACCGTGTTGCATTGTGGGATCGCCTCGTGCTCTTCCTGGTACGTCACGTCACATCTAATTTACATAAGGTTCCGTGAGTCGGTGGAATCTGACCTTCGTTGAAAGACACTGGAGCGGCAGATGGATGATCGGAAAGAAATAAACTGTTTCTGAAATAATATCATAACGTACTAGTTATCGGTAAGCTTAGTAACAAACTCGTGAGAATCACTCGGTCTGAGAAGAGAGAGAGAGAGAGAGAGAGAATCAATCCTTTATCACCGCTGCATGTCGGGCTAATCTCTCCCTCAGGTGGTGTGTGGCCCTCTTTTCCCAGTTAAGCCGGTTTATTATTATTATTTAACTACTTTAACTACATTCTCATGGATTTACACAAATTCAGGGAACTTTCTAAACCGAGTTGTTTCACTCACGCGACGGTGATGGGCTTTCTTTTACCTTTTAACGTCTTCCTTCCATACCTATATAAATGAGGGATAATTTAGGGCATTGTTTTGAAGTCTAACTAATAAGAGGTGTGTTCGAGATGCACTACACTAGCCTGCCGCTTACTGTAGTCATTACTCCAGTCTAAAGTGTCACATGATCCTTCAGAAATCATTCTAATATACTGATTTATTATTACAATTATCAATGTTGGCAAAGTTGTGATGGCAATATTTTCTTGTTATTTTTTGGAAACTGCAATAGTTTTTTTTCTGGATTATTTAGATTCTTCTAGAATAAAAAATATATATAAAGAATAACATGTATTAAAAATATAAATATACATATTTGCCATCTGTTTTCATCAATTTAACACATTTTAGCTGAATAAAAGTCTTTTACCTTTAGGGGTACAACAGCTCGTCACTGGGACAGTACCATCAAAGGGACCTGTTTCTACTTTTTGTTGGGTGCATACTAGTAATGTAGTAATATATACTTATAAGGCAGCAATATGTAAGCTTATTTATATGGTAGCATCCTATTATGATCCCTTTGGGGTAAAGAAGGTAAGTGCTACTGTCCCAGTGACAGGCTGTTGTACTCCTAGTAAAAAAAAAAAGTCACATTTTGAGAGTGTAAAGAGGAGATAAAATCTTATAAATGGCAATGAAACAATGATATGAATCTTTGGAGAATGTTTCTGTTTGGAGTGAACTGGGTCTAACAGTACAGTACATAATGGGTTTTTTGATATATATTTTTTCTGATTTTGCAGTTTATTGTCTGAACGAGAGAGCTGGATCAGAAAAAACAGTATATGGCTGCGTCTTTCAATTTGAAAGGTCATTTTCTGCTCATGTACAGCATGCACCGATGCCTGTGTTTCTGAGGAGTGCTGTGTAAATGCATCAACACAGACTACCCAGTGTGCTTTGCTGACTGTGCAAAAAAATCTAAATGCAGAAAAGAGCACAAAGACAGAACATGTTACATTTTATCTTTCTCAGGTGGCACAGAAAATCAAACCATATCAGCATTTTTAAATCCTTCAAGATCTCTTTAATGTCTCAACCGCTTCTTCTAGACAACAATTAGATTCAACAGAGAGCAAGTGGAAACTTTTGCTGAGTCTCTTGCTTCCCATAATGTCCCCTTATAAAGTCTCACACGTCTCCTCTAGAGATCTTAACAACGAATTCAGAGAGGAGTTAAAAACTATCGAAGAGTGTTTAAAGATACCATTGGAACATGGCATGTTGTTCTCCATCTTTTGGTTTCTCCATGGACTATGTCATGCATCAGAGCCTCTGACAGATGACCCACCCATTAAATAGTAACAAGTCTCCCTCCTCAACTTCACCTGACACTCTGCCGTCTGCAAACTGACACGCTGGAGAAGATCCAGGGATGAAAGTGACACTAATGAGCTCAATCGTTCGGTTTACTTTGGCGCTTACTCCAGGACCACCCTATAGAAGTCACCCCTCACACTTAAGGCTTCCTCATACGGCTCCAGAAAGTCAATGTCGGCTTTGAAGATCATAGAACAGACAGTAAAAACTATGAAGGAAAATTGTGAGACCGAAAATCACAATAATGAGAGTTAAAGTATATTGTTAAAATAGAAATGCACACTGTGAGATACGAAATATGACAAATAAAAGTCATATCATTTCAATTATGATAAATAAAGTTGCAATTAAAATAGTCGCCAATGTGAAGGATATAACAATACAAGTCACATTACTGGAACTCAGATTTTAAATGTGTGATATGAAGTCTGAATTGTGATGTATTGTAACTGTGGTATACTCAAATGATTACTGATTGTCACTATTACGATGAAATTAAGTTTTGAAATGAAATTGTATTTGTGAGACATTATTTTTGTACAGTTTTGTGTGAAATAAATTCTTAAATTGTGAAATATACAGTCACACTGCGATATAGCACAAAGTCAAAAGTTAAACATTTTCCAAATTGATGTATTGTTTTTAAGATAGTCAATTTTCGGACAACTATTTAAATATATGGAATCTTAGGGTGCAAAAAAATCACAAGAGTGTGAAAATCACCTTTAAAGTTATCCAAATAATGTTCGTAGCAATGCATTTTACTAATTAAAAAATTAAATTAATTTAACATTTATTGTAGGAAATTGGCAAAATAGCTTCGGGGACCATGATGTTGATGACGTTGCATTTAGGCGACTTAAAATTAAGTTCATTGAAACTCCAGTTGCGAGTTTAAAACATAATTATGACAATAGGTAAAGTAATTGTAAAATAAATTGTAATTATAACTGTGTCCTAACTACACACGACGCACAGAATCAATAAAGTATCACATCCAACTTTGAAAAAAGCAAAGGACAGAAGGACAGAAGATTAACAATATATCATCAAAGGATATCGAAGTGTTGCGTCACATGTAGTTACGACACTGTGTGTTAAGGCCTGTTCACACCAGAATGAATTTCACTCACGCAAATATCGCCGATGTTTCACGCCTCGTGGCTAAACAAACGCCTTAAGAGGTAAAATTACTATTATGTAATACATATAATTGAGTATGAATAATATTAAATCTGATTTATAAGTTGCCGGGTGTTAAAAGACCTTGAAAATGCCAACCAATACGTTTTAAAGTATCAGCGCATGTTTATTATTTGTTGTGGATTGTGAAACAAATAGGATTCAGCTTAATCTCCTGAGCAGAGTTCTGGACACCTATCATCTGTTATTACTCTTTCCAGTCCCACACAACCAGTATGGAGTAACGTGCATACACAGTCGATTTACCTGTGGGAGGCCTGAACAGCTAAAGGCAAGTGTTACTCCACCACAATAAAAGTTACACAATCAAAATGAATCATGATTTTCGCATGTAGGCTTGCTGGTGCAGAGGAGCAGACTGTGATCTTCAAATGAGGAATAGCTTGACTCGATCGCGATTGGCCCTGTTTGTTGATGCAGGAGGACACAAAGATTCCCCCACAACAATAATAGATCAGGCTCTGTGCTGTAGACGCGCATATCATGTTTCTCCTGCACCTGCGTCAGCTCGAATGCAACAGTCTCTCTCTCTCTCCATCTGTCTCGCCTCACAGACCGAGACAGACAAGACGGTCAAAGTCAGTGGCTGTACACTCTGTCTCTACTCTGTTTCTGCCACGTCAGGGATGGAGTCTTGTGACATCACTCCTCACATGCCCGAGGAGCTGAGAGACGGACACACACAAACTGATCTTTGAGCGCTTGTGTATAAAGTGCCCCAATTATAGGTAATGAAAGGTTCATATTTTGGATTTAGGAGTTCCCAACAACAGGTTGAATGCATGCAAGATCAAAAAACACTTTCATTATCTTTCAATATGCATTCATTTTAATCTTATTTGCTCAACCGTATTTAAGCAACACAACTGAAATGATCCAGATCCAGATATGTAGTAAAAACATGGTAAAACACTGACCGTGATCAGTGGATCAACTTTAGTTTTGCGACACTACAAGAATACTTTGCGCAAAGAAAACAAACCACATAATTTTACTGCAATTTGTAAGTTACTTATTAACTTCTTCGTTTAATTGTTAAATGCAATATCAGCATCGCGAGAGCGTCAGACATTGTTCGTGGATAGTAGGTAGCCTATAGCTTGGGTTTAGGTATATAACAGTAATATATAATATTCAGCCATTGTTTGCTCTCTCTGTGTTGTTTAAAATATATATGGTGGCCTTTTACTTTGGCAACACAGAGAGAAAAAAATGCCCTGCTCAAGCTGCATGGCCCACAACGTGATCTTCAACCATATAAAAAAAGTTTAAACGTTGCAAAACGTTCTAAGAACATGGAATGGACATGGATCAGTGACAACCCCAAATACCATGGGGTGAGCCTGATTTCACCAAGTACAAGATGTTCCTGGATCAACATACTAATCAACCAATCAGAATTGAGGAATAACATTTCTGGAAAGATCTGTTTTAGGCTTATAATCATGGTTAGGTGCTTCTACACCCTTGTTAATCAGCTATCATTTCTCACTGATTTTAGAAATAAATTTTGGGTACGGGTAGGTTTAAGGGTAAGGATTGGGATAGGTTTATATTTTTGTACATTAATGTTGATCCAGGATGACGTCTTACTTGGTAAAATCACGGCGATGCGAAGGCGCTGGAAGCATTCAATGTGTGTTTTTCTCCTGTGCAAATGAGCGGGACACACAGACTCGTGTCAGACTCAGTGCAACAACCTCCCTCTCCTTCTCTTTCTCTTTCTCACAGTCTCACTCACTCACTCTCTCACTCACAGCTGCAGAGAGAAGCAGCGCAACACACACAGAGGAGCCGCGGTACAACAGCAGCACACAGAGCGCGATGGTGCGCCTCCGGACCGCGTCGCGCAACTTAACTGCGTTTCAACACGCAATCGAACTTACGCACTTGTGAGGCAAATCAGTGCAAGTGTTCAGACGTCAACTAAGCAGAATGGACCGCAAACTATTTTCAGGACCCTAAACCAACACCGCAACGAAGGAGCTCATGGTGATCTCCACAGAACGGACCAAAGACGCGCCAAGCACGGTCACCTTCGCTGTTGAGGAGACTTGCGAGAGGATCCCAAGTACAGCACCGGGTGCCTGCCCAGCAGCAACGAGCGCACCGGATCCCGCAGGTCAATGAAGAATGCGCGAGCGCACGCACAGTCGATGAAGCCGGCGGCGGGATCATGCGTGTTCTGCCCGAGCCGAGCGCGCAGTCACTGCGGCTGGTGTTTCTCTTCGTCTTCGTCATGGATGTAGCGCCGTCCCCGGCTCTGACCGCCGGCTGCCCTGACCGCTGCGTGTGCGACGACCAGCTGGTGGTCCAGTGCGCCGGGCAACAGTTAAGCGACTTCCCCGTGGACCTCCCGCTGGCCACCCGGCAGCTGATCATCTCCAATAACCGGATCGGCGACCTGCCGGCGTTGCAGCTCAACTACCTGTCGGACCTGGTGTACCTGGACTGCAGCAACAACTCGCTGACGGAGATCTCCGAGTCTACTTTTGGCAACCTGCGCAAGCTCGCCTACCTGGATCTGTCTTTCAACATCCTGACGCAGATCGAGGACCGGACGTTTGGCCCGCTGGCCAGTCTGGTGATGCTGAGGATGACGGATAACCCAGGGCTGTCGGAGATCCACGCGGACGCGTTCGCGGAGAACGCGGCGCTGCAGGTGCTGGACGTGAGCCGCAACAACCTGACGGCGCTCAACATCAGCTCTCTGATCGCGCTCCCGGCGCTGCGCTCGCTCGGGCTCAGCGGGAACCCCTGGAGGTGCGACTGCGACACGGAGGACCTGTGCCTCTGGATCCAGATCGAGGGCTTCAAGTTCCAAGGTGAGATCGCGCGCTTCTCGTCTTTGGCTGCTCTGAAAACTTTCCAAGGCTTAAAAACTTTAGCCTTTACGATGTTGCAGGCATTTTGGGAACTGGTTTTGGCATTAAGCACACGTGGATTAGGCTGATACATAATAATCAAAATATGATGTAAACTATTGGGTCGTCTAGATAAATACAGAGCACAAACTACAAGGCCATACATATTTTACTTTCTTAAATAATAATAAAAAAAACAAAAAACAAAAAAACAGTAAAACAACACACAACAAATCAAATTAAAAGGATTAAAAGCCAAACTATGCAAATAGGCTTTAAGCCAAGCTTCAAAACTAGAAACACTAATGGCAATTCCATGAACCATTCCATAATCTTGGCCCAACAACACGTTTTACTGTGTATCATAATGTAATTGCCAATAAGTAATGTATTGTTTAATAATTAAGTGACTTATAATATGTATTTAGAGCACATTTAACGAACAAGCACGTCGGAGCAGATTATGATCATCTCTTTCAGCTCTATATGAACCGCTGCTGCATTACCAAATGTTATTGCCTTTCCTCCAGGCATCATAATTGAGCATAATGGAAGTGCTAATTATTAATTAGTCATTTAGCTGATGATTTCATACAAAGTGTCCTCCAACACATATTATACAGTCTCCCGGGGGCAATTTGGAGTTATGTTTCACGATCAAGGGCACTGTGTCTCCACTAACAAGCGATGAAGTAATCACTTTCTCCAGATTGGATCATATAAATGTAATAATTCTAAGATTCAGTCGTTTCAAAATTAGTTGAGCGCTGAAGTATGACCAGCATTCAGCTCAAATGAACCACTGGAATCTATTACCTTTTACTCTTTCCTTCGAGCTTCACTGCTGTATAGAAACACTCCCTTTTAAATAATGGTCAGTGAAATATTCTCATTTAGAAAATACAATATGCAGGTGATTTCAATTCATTCCAGTGTTGGTGCCCAACTAATGACCTTAGAGTGAAGGAGAGAGAGGAAGGGAATGAAAGCCCAGCTAATTATCTCCACCATTAGACCTCAAGAGTGAGACGGTCTTTATCGGTCTTATCACCCCAGTTGGCGTTATCGAGTTATTCAGGCTGTTAATTTGATCTGAAGACTGCGTCTCGGTAGAACAGAGAGCAGGGCGGAGCAGACCCTGGCTTTAGACGGCAAACTGGCTTTATTTACAACGCCACGACAAAAGAATGGACAGATGTAGACTCGAACAACATGTTTGGTGAGAAAAGCAAGATGTGAGTGTGTTGCTGTATGTCTGCTCACATGGGTACCTTCGTTTGTTTGGCCTACACCAGCTTGGCCAGGCTTGAAAGCCAGCTTGACTAAATTAAACCGGTAAAAGCCAGTTTAGTCTTAGGGCAAATGTACTTAAATGTTAATCTCTGCTCAAACGTGACATTTTGAGCCGAACGCTCATCGTTATTTTTAGTCGAGCAGCTGTAATTGAACTTCAGATGCGTGTGCTTCACATGATCCATCTCACTGTATATGAATCATGCATGTGTGTGCAGGCTTATCCGGTGTTTGGCTATTTTATTTCTTCCAGTGCAAAACCTTGCTTTAGTGCAATGATTAATTGACAAGGTAATAGGAAGAGCTCCAGTGTTGTATGAAATGTATTAGGCAAGGTTTTACTCTACAAACAGGTTTTGGTTTGTCTCCAAGTGTGGTTCCAGTTATTTGATCGCAAAACTTTCTGGGATCTTTAGTCTCCAATGGCATTTTGAAAGTGACAAAACGTGTCAATATCTAGCCAATAAATGAGAGTTTCCGTGTCTGAAACTATTAACATGTTTACTTACTCGGTCACGCGGTTCACTAGATGAGGAAACAGGAAGAGTTCACCCAAAAAATTCTGCCATTAATTACCAAACCAAACGTCAATCTAAACCTGTAAGAGTTTTGTTCATTTTTTCGGAACACAGATTAAGATCTTTTCAATGAAATCCAGGAATCTTCTGATATCCTGAGACCTAGAAAGATACCAAGAACACTGTTAAAATAGTCCATGTGACATCAGTGGTTGCCTTTAAGTGAACGTAGAAACTTCTCCAGACAATATTGTATCATTCGATGGGTCGTACCTATACGGGTGTATTGGTTGGAGGACATGTTGCTTATGACTAACTAGTTAGTTTCTCTGTGTATTGCACTAGTTCATTGTTCGTGATTTTTGAGACTCATTCCAAAAATAAAAATGTGATTTAATAACAACCCTTAACCCTTAATGGAACATTTCCATCAGACGCTTGAGGTATTCGACCAATAACAGTGCACTGGATAGCTAGCCAATCAGAGCACACCTCGCTTTTTTAGAACGATGAGCTTTGTACAAATCGACCCATTCCTGGAGGCGGGGCTTAGAGGAGAAGCAATAATGTACAGTGTGTGGAACATAATGCACCTTAAACCACATAAACAAATTTACATTACATCATATACACAAAATAATGTTCTTTTTAGTGACATCATATGACCCTTTTAATATATCTAAACACATACATCTACATGTGTATATTTTAACATAAATGTAAATAAGCTTACTGGGCCCTCTGGAAGCTTGCTGAGCTTGTAATCAGTGGATCTTATGGTATTCAGGCCTGAATGGATTTGATTTGGTTGTGCTAAAAATCAGATTATGTGGGCTGTCTGAACAAAGACTTTTTTATTGTATTTTTTTTTTTTTTGTTCTTGGTGCTTTATCAGCTGTTACGCCATAACGAAGCTGTTAAAGATAGAGCATAGAGGCTATAGAAAGAATAACAATGCTCACAATCTGTCCAATCCATCTTTCCAGAAATAAGTCAATGTAGTCTGAGAACTTGATAGAGCTTTTCCAGACGTTAAGAAGATTGAACATAAGCTCTGGCCTCTCCGTTATCGAGGAGCAAAACCCCAAGAATGCAAAAACCTAATTTCTCTCAGTCTATTGAAAGACACGCTGTCTGTCTGCTCATTGTCTCTCTCCTGATTAGACTCTCTGACGTTTGGGTGTTGCTGCGTCCACCGAGAGCGGATGGCTAATTATGTCTTTTTTTAAAGTGGATATGAGAATTCTTGTCCCATTATATAATCCTGTCCAAGCACTCTGGCTGCACCAGCTTACAAGAGCACTGGTGCGTCTCTCTTAATCACCAAATATCACCTGCTTCAGACGAGAATACTTGTGCGTGAGCATATCAAAGTGTTAATTCACAAAAAATGAAAACACTGTCGCTGTGTACTCACCCTCATGTTGCTGCAAACCTGCGTGACACGGAAAAAGACCTTCTGAAGGACGAGAATATGAGCTTTCCAGCTTTAAAAGTGATTGATATGACTTGTGTGCTATATTTCAAGTCTTCTAAAGTTATTCATCACGACTGATTTAATGAATCTTTACAGTAGATCTGTTTTGAAGAACAATGCACCGTTTTAGTTTATAGTGAGCTATACTCTTTTAATGCACTCTCTACTCTATCTACATGTAACTAAAAATGTAGAAAGAAGCACTAAAGTACGTAATAATACTCTTTTGTGTGTGTGTAGAGTCTATTAAGTGTGTGTTTGGTGCAGATTGAGTGACCACTCTGTGTGATTCACACCACTTTAGCATCTGTGAGTCATTTCGTGTTTTCTGCCTCCCTCTTTCTCTCTTTCACCCTGAAATATTCGCAAACAGGCTTTCAAAATGCTTCTATTTAAATCAATGTTTTAGTCCAGCGCAGTATGCTAATTGCAATTCTCAGCGCAGGGTTCCTTAAGAAAAGAAAAGGCCGAATCCAATGCTGTAGAATTGACGTCAGTCCGAGCTATAAATGCAGGATGAGGTCCTGATCCATCAGCATCCTCCGTCAGCTTGGGGTATTCTTGATCTTCAGAGTATGCACTGAAAGACGTTCACGTGAATGTTGGTTTCACAAAGCATCGCTCCTGGTTTGTGCTGTCTTAACAACTTCTTGAAATGACTTTAAGAATGTAAATAAATTCATTTCTTTCCTGTGTTGGCGTATTTACTGTTGAAACAAGAGGACATTTTGAAGAGCTTGTAGTATCAGTACTACGATTAGTCACTAGCTAGTTTGTGGTGGTTTGTAATGGGGTGGTTACCACAACTCGGTTATAGCCACTGTAATGACATCATCTGCAGCCAAAAATATAATTGTCTATTAAATGACATACAAAACTAGGCTGATTAAATGGAAATAAGCAAGCAACGTGATGATATTTCATCTACAATTGCTCTTGTGGACTTGTCTGCTGTTTTTTTATGTCACTATGGAAACCTTTTTCCAGCTCTGAGTGAAAAGAATAAAAAGGTCTTTGCAACTTTATATCTCACAATGACAATTTTGCACAGTTGACTTTATTGCGGCTGAAACGTTGTTTCTTGTAATATGCAACTAATCATACTTGATCTCACAGTAAGTCTCTCAACTGTAGCTTTGCGTCTGATAATTGGCTTTATAACTCAATTTTATCAGACTTTTAAATCTTGTGACTGCTATTTGCGACTTTGTGGAATAACTTGCAGTGTAATTTCATATCTTATAATTGCAGCTGTATATCTCACAATTGACTTAATATCTTGAATTTGCAAATTTGTTAGACTTTTCTTTCAACTGCAACTATTTTTGAATATATTAAAAAAACACATTTTTATTACCCTTTTTAACATCTATTTCGATGGAGACCGGTGAATTCTGAACAACGCCAGATTATTTCCCCAGTATATGTAGGTTTAGGGTTAGGCGTGGAGGAAGTTAGCATTAGCCAATCAAGTAGTGATGTCAGCGAGGGGGTCATTTGACAGGGAGTGGAAAATAGACACAATATTTTGACTGTAGCTGGAGGACAAGATGACAGATAGCAACGATCCCTCATAAAATCCATGTTCTCATTGGGCAGATCGCCTGTCAATCAAACTCCCCGCGGAGGGTCAATTGCATCTTCTTCTTTTCCCACAGTTGTGATTTTATATCTTATAGCGTTTGTTTCTCAAAATCGTAACGTTTTATCTCACATTGTAATTTTGCGTCTCATGATTGACCTTGTGGTTTAAACTGTTTGCCACTCTGGGGTTTGACTCAATATGACTTTTTATATTTTACAGTGTCACTTTATTTTTTCACAATGTTACTTTTTATGTGTCTAGATGTGACTTTATTGATTGTGCGACTTTTAGATTGCTACCAATGGCAACATTTCTTTTCCTGATAATTGACTTTATAACTCTTTATATCTGCTTTATTTTCCCCTAAATGTGATTTTTGCATCTTACAACTGCGATGTACAACAGTTCTGGCTATACCTTCCAATGTGCTCCAACCCCATTCCCAAACACAAGAACTACCCTACTAGTTATTAATAATCAGCAAATGAGAAGCTTATTAAAGCAAAAGTCATAGTTAATACAGTGAGGATTCATCCTCAAACTAAAGTGTGACCGTGTTTCTAATCATTTGCGACTTTGCTAGTAATTGCGACTGTTTCTCATAATTATAATAATCTGGGTTTGATCCTGTATCTTTTTTTGACTTGATTTACAGCAGGTCTCTCGGTGGTACTTAATCATGCCTTTTCTCATCTCAGTTGCAATTTTGTTTCTTTTAGTTGCGACTTTCTTTCTCAAGTAATTGTGACTTTATGTATTATAACTGCTATTTTACAAACTTAGTTTCTCAAAATTGTGACTTTAAACTCTCCCAATTACCATTTAAATTAAAAACGAGGTGGAAAAGCGCCTCTATACATCGTCTGCCTCCCCGGTGAAGAGTTTGGGTCTGTGTGGGACATCATTTTTGTTAGGTCTATAAAGCCTGCAAATTCCATCTGGGCTTGGTCATTACATTTTTTTTCTAGAGCGACAACAAACACAGGCCAGCAGCAGCTCTGTTATGATGTTTTATGTTTTCTGGCTTGATTACTTCATTTCACATCTCGTTTCTCTGTTTTTCCTGGACCTCGGAGAGCCACGAGTTTCATTAACTCGCACACTGACTTCATCCTTCGGGGACACCTCTGCTCCAGCTGTTTAGTGTGTGTGTGTGAAGTGCATTTCGATGAGACGCTGTGCTCTGAGAAACTAAGTTTCTGATGAAGTTTTACTTCAAATAAACACAGGCTTCGTGACACAGGCAGTTAAAAAAAGTTACCTGCTGCTCTCTGTGGCCGTGTTTTTGTTCTGTAACGTGGTGAAGTGTTGACACATGGATATGGGTGTTTGGATGATCAGATGTGAGAGGTAATTGTGAGTCCTCTGGCATAGTAAACGCAGCGTATGGGAGTGTGGGTGTTGCATACTGAGTGGATGCAGAGGCATGTGGCGACGCCAGATGCTTCTGCTAATAGGGTCTGATTTAAAGGCGAGCCTGGGGCTCACGGTAAGTTCGCTAAGTGCCGCCTCATTCTGTGGGCACAGAACGCATGAAAAATGAATGCGACAATCGTGTGTAGTACGTTTAGAGACGCCATTTACGCTGTTGAGTATGTGACAAATACAGCTTATAAATAGCAACTATTTGTCAGTGGATGTATCAGTTTGTTTTTGTTTTATTTAGGGGTTTTACTGAACGGAGAGCAATCAGCTGAAGATATACTAAAACACAGCATGCAACCTTAGGATTAAAAAAGTATTTTTGGAATAATTAAGAATAAAAAAAATAAAAAAATATCTTATGTTCACCAAGGCTGCATTTATTTGCAGTAAAGTAATATTTGTGCAATATTATTAAATTAAACAGAAACTAGGAACGCATTTAGATCTACAGTTCTATAGCTACAGATTCCAACCTAGGCTCATTGGAAATATGTGCCTCTTTATACATTTCTGCAAAACTAAAAGACTATATCTACCTATACATACGAATCGCTGCAGTTTCCAGTTGAAAAGTTAAAAATGTCCAACAACTTTGATTTCTTTTCACACAAAAGTTGGATTTACAGGTACATATTTGATTAAAAAAGGTTATTTTTCACACAATTAGTGCAGAATGTAATGTTAGGACTTCAAAACATTTTTAACATTTTCTATTTGAAAACTGATATTTTTGAACGCTGTCGTCACATATACAGCTTCTTTATGAGTTTTCTAGTTCAATACGTTTACTCGGTAGCTCACGTGATAACTGATTTAAACCCATATGTCTTAATAACAAGCTATGTAAATAATAAAAGATAGACAGACAGACAACCACACAATCCAAACGCTATCATCCTCTGGACACTCACGGTTGTGTAATTTTGCTGTGTATTCATACTCATGTCTCGGTTCGTTGTATGTCTCTCAATGCTTCGGTTTATTAGAATAAGAACTTATAACCCAGGGTCTCATCAGGATATGAACAATTACTGCTGCCTCATCATCCACTGTACCTCATAATAAACTAGTCCAGGTGATTTGATTGTGTATAATTGTAATATAGTGTGTCAGAACGCAAGAGGATGATGACGATATTTCTCAGCGGCTCTGTTGTTTCTGGATCAGCTGCTGGGTTTCCTTATTGTCAGCACTTTCAGAGTGTTGACTAACAGAGCGAGCGGCGAGACAGAGACCGAGAGAGAGAGAGGACCATCTGACAGAGCTGCGTTCATCCTGATTGACGTCTTTCACATCACCTAATCTCTGAGACATATTAACTCTAGTGAGCTACCTACCTACGCACCATGTTAGACTTGGAATAGATGGAAAGACTGAAAATCTGTGCCTTGTTTTGTACAAACTCCCAGGCAGCACCACATATGAACTTCATGGTGATGCAGTCCAGTAGGGGGCGCTGTTATAAGGATGCTTTTGGCAATGGCAGATGTTTCACAAAATTAGCAGAAATGTTACAAAAGCATAAAGTAGGACAAGGATTGAAATATTTTATATTTAATTACAGTATTTCACATTACTGCTTATATGGTTACATCATTTTTGTTGAAAATATATATAAAGGTTTGGGTCTGCAGGATTTAAGTCTGCGTTTATTGGAACCAAACTATAGTAATATTCAAAAAAAGTGTTAGAAATTACAATATTCCTTCATATTTGGATGTATTTCAAAGTCATTTTAACATGCGGAATTGCAGAAAATATCAGCGTTGAAAGAAGTTTTTTGAGGAAACTTTGCAGAATTGTTTTCTGAATTATTTGATGAAATGAACGTTCAAAAGAAACGCATTTATTTTATCAGTAGACTTTAAGTCAGTACATGACAGTTTTGATCAATTTAATCAAAGCATTCATTTCTTTCTGAACATCTTAAACGTAGTGTATCTGGTGGAACTAGATTAGCGCTTCTGACACATAATGAACTTACCCAAGATTTGATGTCTGGTGGTCTGAAAGACGGTAAACAAGATACACAAAAAATGCTTGTAACCGTATTATTGTAGTATTAAACATATAGTATTATAGATCAGTATTATTTAAAATCTCATGACTATTACACCACATATAGAGTGACTCAGAAGGACAATAGATTAGTCTTGTGACCTCCCACCATGCTGGGAAAGTGCCTGAATGCCCTGAACCTCACGTGTCCTCTGATATCTGAAGTGTATGTTTGTAAGGTTGTGTAGTTCTTTGAGGGGGCCGATCTGGAGACAGTATTAGATCCGTGTCTGGAGCAGCGAGAACGATGCTTCCAACGAGAGCCGTTTGAAGGGAAAGAGAGCAGCAGTTTATGTCACTGAATGCTTGTGTTGTTCTCTGCAGTACCGTATTGCTTTCGCTCCATCACAATCCCTTGGTTTTTGCCCTGTTGTTCACTCCATCTCGGCCTGATGAAGTGCACTGGTTGGCTGAAGGGTATCTGGTCCGGCCAGGCTCATAGGCACCGAGCCAAAGAAGTGGGCGGGCTCAGGATGAGAGTTAAATATTCATGAAGAATGGGATCAAGGCACAGGGAGAAAAACAGGGAATGGAGAGAAAAGCAGATGAGAGAACAGATATGCAGAAGTGGCTATTACAAAGCTTAGATGTCAAATGCAGATTAGCAGGTAGCCTACCTTCTGTTAATAGTCAACGGCGCTTTGACCAATGGCAGCAGAAATAGGTTTGTCGTTGTAGGCACAGCTCAGATTGAACACGATTCTTGATGCATCTGTTTTTCAGGGCTGATATTGAGTCGTTGTCCTGATGCAGGTGGGGTTTTTAAGACGTGACGCACTGTGTGATGTGTTTGGTAATGACCTCAGCATGTACTCCGCAGACTCAGAGGAAGGTCACCAGACAGACGCTGTATGTAATCTACCTCAGCTGATAATATACATGTTCTCAAGGGCTTGCTGTGTTCCTTTATTTAGTAGTCTACCTGTAGTTGACATTCAGGAGAGCTTTATGCCACGGTTTTGGTGCAGTCAAACTCCGCTTACCAAATCGGAATGTCATTTTACTCAAAAGTATTGTGGCATAAAGTCTTATATTGCAGTTTACAATATGCATTGTTGCAACTTATATACTTTTTTTTTTTACTCAATAGCAACAGTTTGTACTCACATTTGGTACTTAACAGGTGTTTATTTTGTATCCTGTGTATATTAAACATAATATTATAGAATTGCGACTTCATATGTGAATTTATTAGTGATCAGAATGTCTTTTGAGTTCTAGTTTGTCGATTAATGATTGTGTTACGTTGGATATTTGTCTCTCTGTGTTTACTTTAAAAAAAATTTAAATTAATTTTCTGAAAGCTCATGCAACACTGAAGACTGGAGTAATGATGCTGAAAATTCAGATGAACATTACAGAAATGAAATTTCATTTTAATAAATATTCAAATAAAAAACATTTTATGAATTGTATTTTAAAATATTTTTGGTGAATGTGAGAAAAGAAATCTTACTTACCCCTGAAGTGTTTGAATACTAGTGTATCTCTTAATCGTTACTTTGTTTCATGTAATTTGACTGTATATCTCACAGTGTGACTTTGTTTCTTACTTTAAACTTCCCTTGCTGTGCTTCTACACCGCTCAGCACAAAATCAGCTCTCGGTACAGAAGTACACATTCACACTGTGCTACAAGGTCATTGCAGGATAAAGGAAATACAGCTCAGTACATCATCACACATACACCACAAAATAACACAACAGAGACTTTCTAAAAGCACACTTTATAAAGCGCTGATGCCTGAGCTAATTCCTTTACAATAATACCCCCCTCACCACACGCTTATCAGAAAGTCCATCCTCATTGAGATTCAGAACGAGAGTGGGGAAAAGTCTCCTACCTCTCAGCTCTTCATCCTCTTAAAGATTAACATATGCAATTACATAATTAGTGGGCTTTCAAAAATAGCAGGCCGAATGCATTTGAACTCATTCGTGTTAGATTAATACATGCACTATTGCTAGAAAACTTAAAAAATGCTGCCATTTAGTGCACATAAATGGGAAGCTGGTCATATTAGCTTAAACTGGTCATATGATGTCGCTAAAAAGAACATTATTTTGTGCGTTTGGTGTAATGGAATGCGTTTATGCGGTTAAAGGAGTATTATTTTCCACATACTGTACATTATTGTTTCTCCTCTAAGCCCCGCCTCCTGGAACAGGTCAAATCATCGTTCTAAAGAAGCGAGGTGTGCTCTGATTGGCCAGCTATCCAGTGCACTGTGATTGGCCGAATACCTCAAGCGTCTGATGGAAATGTTCCGCCCCTTTCCATAACGTGATGCTGCGTCCCCGGCACTATGACACCAGAACAATAAAACACATTACAAAGCAGGCATTTGTTGATCCAGTGAGACATAATTACTGATGATCATGAGTTAGTTCTGTCTTTGTACACGTGGTGTTGCATCACGCCTCGTAAACATAACAGCACGTCTGCATTCGTGATCGGAGAAACAACAAACAACAAGCACTACCCTTCACTGCTCAAAACTCACGTTTGAATAGTAAGCAGCAGCTTCTTTTAATAAGAAAAGCTCACTATCTTAAAGGTTGTGAGTCGTCAGCAGCAGTATATATACTTGTGAATACATCCACATGTATTTACAAGTATGTAAATATTTTCAAAATATATACTGTATTAGTGTGACTTTATATATAGTTCTCATAAATATACACAGTACACACACATTCATTATGTACATAAAAACTTCATTTTGGATGAGCAGGACTGTCAAGGGTTGTAATATCTCTGTCTGTGCCCTGAAGTGTTTGGCAGGAAAGGACGCAGTGGACAGGCATCTGATATTTGACAGCCATAAGGTTTTGTTTTGGAGAGATGAGCACATCCTGTGTGTTGGAGACACATACTGGTATTCTCACCAGGCTTTTTATCTTGAAAGACTGTGCTGGTGCACTGATTTTTTTTATTTAACCGGTGAGTAACATGCGAAAAATCAAAAACAACAAACCTAACAACAACAACAACAAACCAGTGATAAACCAGACTGGAACTAGTACATAAATTAATTCAGGTCTAAGCTGAACTGCTGAAAAGCCACGGAAGCACCAAGATATTCATGAATCATGTTTTGGATGATGTCATTTTTTCCTGAAGCACATTTTAATAAGCATTGAACTGTGTGTGTTTTTCAGTCTCTCTCAGATCTCAGAGGAACATCCCTGTTAGAAAATGCAGTGAAGCAGCATATAGCACATCTGAAAACACCGCTGACACCAATATATATTTTCCAATCTATTAATTTATTACAAAACTAAAAACTAGTGCCGTTAAACGATTAATTATAATTAACCGCATCCAAAATAAAGATTTTTGTTTACATAATATATGTGTGCGTACTGTTTATATAAAGATACACACGTGCAGCGTATAGTTCGAAAATATTTACACGTTTATATATATATATATATCCTGCTTGTGTGTATGTATGTGTGTGTATATATACAACATGGTTCACTGCTTAATAATGTCTAATTGTTTTTTTCTGCCAAACCAAAGTTAAGTGGAACACAAGGAAATTACACACGTTTCTTCTGCTCATCGAGGCTGCATTTATTAGATTAAAAATCCAGAAAAAACTGTAATATTGTGAAATATTATTTCTGTTTAAAATAACTGTTTTCTGTGTGAATATATTTTAAAATGTAATTTATTCCTGTGATACAAAGCATCATTACTCCAGTCTTAAATGCAAAATGCAGCCTTGATGAGCAGAAGAAACATCTTTAAATACCATACTGTTCTAAAACTTTTGAATGGGAGTGTGTGTATATATAAATATATATATTAGGGGTGGGCATAGAATAATTTTGAAATTAATCTAGATCAAAACGGCTCATTTGAATTCTGCCAAAGGCATTTAGGTGCTACCTAAATAATGACTAAAAGTAAAGCATTTGGACAGGAGGGGCTACAGTGTAATTCGGCTATACATCCGCGCTAAACTATCACGGTGAACGTCAAAAGAGGTTGCGTAGCACAGACCCAGCTCCCAACACAAACTTTGTAAATAGATTAGCGGCGACTTTTTTTTTTATGGCACAATACGAGTCTTGTGTTAACGCCGATAACGGCCCACCACTAGTATATATGTGTATATATATATATATATATATATATATATATATGTGTGTGTGTGTGTATGTCATTCATTTATAAATACATTTCTAAAAGGTTTTGAAATGGTGATGCACACCCACTAATTAAATTACATTTCTGAGTTAATTATGTGTATAACATAAACTTCATGATTAAAACACACACTTGTGTATATTCAAGGTGTAAAGAGACTCTTACTATGTTTTAAAATTATACTTGATGACACATTTCAGGATCATTAAAGTTAAAAAAAACTTTGTAAATTTAAGTACATTTCTTATAATTTATCGTATATATTTATTTATTTATTTTACTGCATATATCATTGACAATCATACAAAGGTGCTGCATCGCATTTTTTCCGAAGCTCTGTGTGAATATTGTGGTGTCAGAAGCAGGACTAACGGTAAAGCCGCAGGGTGATCTTTAATTGAGGATGACGGGACAGTCTCTACACTCAGCGATATCCACACTAACCTTGAGAAAAAGTGCCACTGAAAACACGACAGTTAACTGAATAATTCACAGCAATTAACAGCACTGTGGCACCTCACTTACTGCTGAATAAAGAAATGTTTGCCATTAAAGGCATAGTTCACACAAAAAGTTACTTCTTTTGTGTTCCACGGAGAACCGAGAGTCATACAGGTTTGGGAAGAGATGACAGTGAGTAAATGATGACAGATTTCTCATTTATAGATAAACGATGCCTTCAAGTGAACGTGTCATCTGTCGATTAAATAATAAGATGAATGGGAGACCTTTCAGAGTTGTATTGTTTAAATCCCTCGATGAAAAGTTAAAAAACACTGATGAGATGAATTTGACTCATCAGTTCTCTGTCAAAACAGATGGTTATTGATATCATTTCTCTCTGTCTGGCAGTCACCTGCTGTTCATACAGTATGTCTCCGGAAATGAAAGAATTACTTGGTCTCTTTTAAGACCTGCCTCCTGCACCTTTCCAGAACTTTATGTCCGCTAACAATAAAAAAACCATCACAGATCCAGAGACCTAAAATAATTAGTCTTTGAAAGAACTGCTGACGATAAAACAAGGCACGATAACAGACACACTTAATCAGGTTTTTGCAAATGGCAGCAGATGTTCCATTATATATCTTCTATCATAGGAGCAGGTGTTAGTGTAGAATCAAAAATAATAAAAATAAGGATGAGATGAAAGCATCCTGTAGACAGCATGCCATCTGTGGACTGTTTCCTGTAAGGAGCTGACAGATACAGCAGTGTGTGTGTGTGTGTGTGTGTGCGTGTGTGTGTGAAGGTATGTGACAGCTTTGACTGGAACATTAGCATCACTACATCCTTCTGCTACTAATAACGAAGTACTAATGATCTAATTAGGCTGAGGGTACGCTTTTTGGCCGTAACAATTAACAGTTCCAGCACCCTGAGGATACATTTTTTTGTATGTGTGCATGTTTTAAAAAATGAGATAGTACTATATTTATTCAGATGCTATACTGGCCCAATTAGTGAAGTACAAAGTGAAGTTAAAGGGTACTTTAACCTCTTAAGACCCTGCGGTCTCATACGAGCATGTTATATTTCAGTGTATTTCTCTGAGTCAGTTTAAAGTCTGGATGTCTGTGAAGAGCACATTCATGGCTTCTTTGGAGGTTTCATCATGATCACTCTTCAAAAATTGCTGATATTAATTTAGTGGCACTCTTATAGAAATAGGATCATATTTTTTAATTATTATTTGAATACATTTTTTTAATTGTGTGTCATAAATCATCATCTCAGGAAAGTGTTCTGATGTCTTTCTGTTATGAAACAGGACGTTGATTTCCTGCATGTCCTCATACGAGGAACCCGGGACTAAAGCATGTTTATTATGCAGTTTAGGAGACATAACATATGAATAGAGAAAGAAATTATATTTCAATATTCTATTAAATATGATATATTAGTATGAAAATGGAAATAAAAACCTCAATTGGTTTTGCCTATGCATGTTTTACATACTCATTGATGTCTTTTTACTTTTTTTTCAAACGAGGACATAACTTATGAATGAACTATCATTCTTTTTTATAAATAAATATATATACATATGTTAATATGTTAAGTATATTTATATATAATATATCATATATCTTATTATATATCATAGATTAATTGCAATTAATCAGCACTAATCTAAATCAAACCCTGCAAAAACAAAAGCAACAAAAAAACTAAAACTTTCCTGAAAGGTTTTTCAAGCAAATGCAAAAACCTTGGGGGAATGTAAAAGTTTTTTGCGAGAGAACACAATTTATTATATATTTTTTGATAACTGACACAGTTAGACACACATCATCAGTGTGATAGTAAACTGACTTATCATGCACTTTTCACCTTTTTCTTTGTCACTTTCTGCAGATGCCACTAAAAATGAGCTAATTAGCAATAATAAGTGGCAATATGATTAAATAATGAAAGGTGAATTGTCTAATTACTGTCAAGCATCACAAAACAGATCCTCACTAAGTGATTGTTTTAGTGGAACATCTGCCAGTAATTAGAATTTTTTTCAATTTATTTATTTATTTTAAAATGTATTCTAAATTGTAAAAATGTAAAAAAAAAAAAAATTATATATTGAATGACTGCAATTTTGTTCTGCTTTCTAAAGAAATAATGAGACTGTTTATGATAAGCGCTGTTGATAGATTAAAATATTTTTTTCTTTTTGTGGAAAAAAAAAATCATTATGATTAATAACATAAGAGTTTTATTAGTTATGAAAAAGAAATTTTGGGGCATCAGAAAGCTGTGTTTAAATGAAGACAGACCCATCACAAGATCTTCTCACTCCAGTTTGCAGCCCTGGTTACCCCAGCGGTGCACGGGTCATTTGAAGGAGGCATATCTGGCAGGACTGTCCCCCGTGGCATTGCCGGGAGTGACCCCTTTCTGAGACCATAATTACTAGAGCTGACTGAAGCTGTACGAGTAGACAGGATGTCACTGTCTGTTCAGATTTATCTGGCTGCTATTAGACCCATGCAGGGTGTTCCACTAAAATAGTTCCCCCTCTGCCCGGGTTTCACACAGGCTCTTACTCAGTAGAGCGGCACGGTTTGCTTCCCTGTTTGTTTTTGCTCCAATAGCCTGGTGGGACGTTAAAGAACAGGCTTCCAGGTTATCCTAATGTCCTCAGAAATCTTCATTGTGTAGAGAACATTTATTTAAGTGGAACACAGCAGAAACACCAAGTTTAACACCCAATGTGTTATTGAAATGTATTAATTTGCATTCATATTTATTATTTCTTCTCAAGTAAAGCAGTGTGTTAAATTAAGCTTTTGCTGTGGTCTTATCATTGGATTCAAGAATGATTGAATTTCACCGCTTAATGTTGGTTTATATACTGATTTATTAATATGTGTGTTCTGTAAGTCTCCTGAGCTCACCAAGGCTGCACTGATTTTATTTAAAAATGCATTAAGACTATAATAATGTATAAAAAGATTAAAAACAAAGTTAAGCTTTTTGAAGATTGTTAAAACCGGAGTTATTTGTTTTGTTTTGTTTTGATTTCAAATAAACTCTACAAAAGCATTGGAGACTTTAATGAGAATGAATTCTAAACACAGTTTATAGAGAGCGGTGGCCAAAAATGATTAGAACACTATAGTATTTTAGTATACTATAGTATAATATAGTAAAGCTCAAAAGTGCTTTAAATGCAAAGGATGGTGACACAAAATATTGATTAGATTTAGTTGATAGAAGTTAACTGATAAAGTTAATCTGTTTGTAACCAGTCTGTTTTAGTCACCATTGACTTTCATAGTAGGAAAAAAATACTATGTTAGTCAATGATGACCAAAACAGCTTGATTACATTAAAATATCTTCCTTTGTGTTCATCAGATCAAAGAAATTCGTATAGTTTTAGAACTACTTGAGGATGAGTAAACGATGACAGAATTTACAATTTTGGGTTAACCATTTCTTTAAAACCGTTTTAGCTGCTGAAAATACTAGTGCTCTAATAGTTTTGGCCACCACTGCATATACTGCATGTCTGTTACATAGTCTCTTTCTTACACACAGATAGTACAGGGCTGTAATAATGTCCCATAAAAAACAGCAAGAAAAATTGCTGTACCTCTGAGGTGAGGGGAAATGGTGACTTGTGGGTAATTTGACGGCGGGCACAGTGAGATTATCTCTATAATGACACGTTCTGAGCAATCTAATGAGCAATCGGCCTCTTTTGCGTGTGCGTGTCAAAGATGATGACGCAAGAGACCGTGGTTTGAACTAATATGCCCTCAAGAAAAGAAGGATGGATGGAAAGAGGGAGGGAAAAGAAGGAGAAAGAGAGGCTAATCATAGAACGAGAAGGAAAGATTACACATAAATGACAGAGTTATGGTTATGGGACTTCAGATAATGAGAGCGAGTAATGTGTCCTCACACACAGAAACCCCTCTAGTCTGGGATGTGATGTAAGGTCATACATTGGGCAAGGCTTTGAGAGACGAGTGTGTGTGTAAGATTCTTTTGAGGCCGTTGAGGTCTGTCAGTGTCACATTGTGTTTGCGTCTTGCAAATGCTTTCTGTGTTAATCTCTGATCCATGCAGAGCTTCAGTGACGACATTAAGAAACACATTCATTTCTGTCACCACAGCACTTTCTGTCAGACCAAACCATATCAGCCCTAGTGCATGTGCCTGAAACACAGCCAAATATAGCTTGTGCGTGTATGCTCATGCAATCTAATTTCCTGTCAGAATGAACTCAAATGCTTAAATCGACGTATGGATGTGCGTGACAGAGCAGAGACTTACAAGCTGCTTATTCGGCCATGTGCTCATAGGAAGACAGTTTTGTTATAGAGCTAATTGGAAAATGTTATTGCCTACAAGTTGTTTATAATGTGCTACCAAGTATATCTCAGATTTCGGGTCTAAAGGAATGTTCAATTTAAGTATTATTGTCATTAATAGCAGTAACAGCAATATTGTGCAATTAATTGAGCTTTAAATGGATCAAAAGTAACAGTAAATGTTTTATAATGGAAAAAAATATTTTTTATTTAAGTGCTGTCTAAGGATTAATTGTAATTAATCACATCCAAAATAAAAATTTAGCTTACATAATATTCTGTGTATTTAATTTATATATGTATAAATGTATAGATTTTCCACACACTGTATATTATTGTTTTTTTTTTAGCTCCACCTCCTGAAACGATTCGATTTGTACAAAGCTCATCTTTTAAAAAAAAGCACGGTGTGCTCTGATTGGCCAGCTATCAAGTGCACTGTGATTGGCTGAATACCTCAAGTGTGACGGAAATGTTTCTCCTCCTTACCATAACGTGATGCTGTGTCCCGGCGCTAAGACACCAAAACAATAAAACACATTACAAAGCAGGCATTTGTTGATCCAGTGAGACAAAATTACTGATGATCATGACTTAGTTCTTTTTACTCGTGGTGTTGCATCACGCCTCGTAAACATAACACCATGTCTGCATCCGTGATCGGAGAAACAACAAACAACATTTTTCTGCGGAAAGATAGGTTGTTAGAACTGTAAATTAATTCAGAAGTATCTTTTGCACCTTGACTGCATCTTGAAGGGCACTGAAAGCTCAAACTTGATCTTTTAATAATCGGATTACTCTCTAATCTAATCTTAAAAAAGTGGCTAATGTAAAAGCACAGAGTGCCTCAGATAGTTGCACATTTTCATCGTTTGTCCTGATGTAACCTCATGGCTCATATGAATGTAGTGGGAGACCAATTTGACAGCAAATAAAGCCCAGAGGTCACCGTGTGTCTTCTGGGGAAGGTGGTAGTTCCTGGCTCAGTTCACAGGATAAGGGACACACTAATCATCGTAATGACTTGCATAATGTCTGTCTGCTATTTTTGCCTGTATGGGAGAATATTAGTTCCCTTTCAGTCAGTCACTATGACATTAAATCATTGACTGACATCATGGGGTCCCGTCTGGGAGACCAATCGACTCTTGGAGGAAACACCAATGGGAATTTGCCAGTGGATATATAAGCAAGCATTATATAAGATGGTCGGCACGCAAACCACTGTTAGCTTTCTGCGGAGCGGCCAGGGGGTACGTGGAGGTCCCCCAGGCAGAGCGTGCGATTGCGGTGCACTTGTGCCCACTAAACTCCACCACCTGGAGTAACAGTCTGTGTCTCCAGTCCAAAGCCTGTAAGCTGTCGTCAGCTCTCGCTAGCAAGCCTTGCGGTGCTGCGGGCCAGGCCGCTTCAGCCCTGCAGGTACACCTGGCCAAGGTGCTGAAAGAATTGCACAAGGGTAGTTCTGACCGGAGGCTGATGCAGGAACTGCGTACGGCGACCGACTCGTGGGTGATGTTAGGTAATGTCCACCATCCTGGTGGTCCAGGAGTGCCATCTTTGACTGAACCTGGCGCAGATGAGTGACGCCGTAGGGTGTAGAGCTAGCAGCCCTGGAACGGGCTTCCGAGAGATGAGGAGAATTGTTCTTAGGGGGACCCTAACATCTAACATAACGCCCCAACCTCGAGGGAGGGCCGAGAGCTTCCTTTCCTGCCCATTCACAGAAAGAGGAATTTTCCAAACCCATGTGGTTGAAAGGTATTACTCGCCCCGCTTCCTCACTTTCAGGTTCATGGCTGGATCTTCGGGTCCTGAATTGATCCCTTTAATGGCTTTAGTTCAGGATGTTGACCTCGAAACGCATCCTGTCTTGCGTTCGTCACCAGGATTTGTCCGACCTGAAGGATGCGTACTGAAGGATCACGCCTCGATCTTACATCGCCACAGACCGTTTCTTCTATTTGCTTTTGAAGGTCAGGTGTATCAGTACAAGGTCCTCCCCTTTGGGCTGGCCCTGTCTTGCTGCACCTTTACCAAGGTAGAGGAAGGTGCCCTGACCCCTCTGAGGGTGAAAGGTATCCATATTCTCAACTATCTTGAAGACCGGTTAATACTAGCTCACTCAAGAGATCTGTTGTGTGAGCACAGGGACACAGTGCTTCAGCATCTCAGCCGATTGGGGCTTCGGGTCAATCGCGGAAAGAGCAAGCTCTCCCCTGTGCAGACTATCTCTTTTCTCGGCATGGAACTGAACTTGGTCAACATGACAGCTCTTCTCACACACGAACAGTCATGGTCAATGTTAAATTGCCTTGCTGCCTTTCGGCACAAGGTAGTGGTCCCTCTAAAACTTTTTCAGAGACTCCTGGGGCATATGGCAGCTGCGGTCACACCGCTCGGCCTGTTACATATGAGAGCGCTTTGGCATTGGCTGCACGGCCGAGTCCCAAGATGGGCATGACGCCGTGGCTCGCGTTTTACCAGAATGTCACTGCCTTTTCAGCCCAAGGCTACCATCGTCTGTCACAACTCGCCCGCCATCTCCTCCTCTGGAATCTCATTCCGGGCGATCTGGGGACCTTCTTTCTCTTTACATACGTAACCGAGACGTTACCTGTAATCCCTGTCTTTAGCACCAGAAGGTCTTTTCCGTGCTTCTCCATTGAACCTGGCTCAGATGTTGGCTTTTGTTTATGTACTGGTTCACAGACAAAGAAGCCAAATTAAATGTTTGAGGGATTATAATGTTTTTGTAATTTGGAACTAATTGCAAAACTGATCCTACTGGGAAATATTTTTATAATCTACACCGAAAATAGAAACAGTGTAAAAAAGTAATTCCATTAGTTTCTTTGAGATTTTGTTAATGACATTAGACATAATTGATTCTCACATTTCTTGTAACCTCTTAACATATTTCAGCTAGAACTAGAACGAGATCTGAGATTACCATGTTAAAGATTTTGAGAAAATACCAAAATACAGCTGGATTCAGTGATTCATTGATCTTAGAAAACCTGGATGTACTGGAGTAGCATAATTTTAAAATTAATTCCTTGAACCGGAAAATTCATCATTTGTATAAAGAACTTGCAGAACATTACAGAATTTACATTCAATGATTATTTCACTCTCATTATATGGAATCCCACTTCTGCTACAGAATAAAAAAATTACAAATTTAATTAATCTTTTTATCTCACAAAACTTTTTTTCTCAGAATTGTGAGATTTTGGGCCCTATTCTAATGATGTAAGCACACGGTCTAAAGCACACAGCACAGGTGCACTCACATGGTCTAAAAGGGTTGTCCCTATTCTCTTAAGGAGTAATAAATGTGTTTTTGGGCATAATGTGCAATGAACCAATCAGTGTCTCATCTCCTCTTCCCTTTAAGAGCAAGTAGTGCTTGTGCAAATTCATTATTTAAATGGCTGAATTTTAAGGCGACAGACTGAATGCATTGTGCCAAGTGTATGATAGGGCCCACACACTCTCAGTTCTGAGAAATAAACTTACAATTATGAGTTATAAGGTCAGAATTGCATGATTTAAACTCACAATTCTAAAACGTTTTTTTTTCCTGAAAATTGGACTTTATTACTTGCAATTTAAATCACACAATTATGATTTTATAACTCTAAATTGCAAGTTTATATGTCCAAATTCTATAACTTTAAATCTCTATAGATTTTTTATTATTCATGCAGTCATAGAGAATATAATTCTATAGATTGAAATTCTGAGAAAAAAACAAAACAAAATCAAACAGATCTAGTAAATCTAGTGATAAAGTTAAATTATTGGAATTCTGAAATCCAATGTAATCTATAGGACGTTCCTAGTTTCTGTAAATCTGTGAACCTTGTTAATCATGTGCACATTCCTTATAAGCTTTTTGACTCGGTGAGCATTTGCTTGTCTCAGGTATCCAAAGCACAAAATCATCTTAGTTTAAAGGTCATCCAAAAGAACCTTTATGCATCTATCAAGTTTGTCTTTTGCCTGCTTTGCATGTGTGCCAGTTTTTTTTTTTTTGGCTTTATTTTTAATGAAAAAGAATGAAGTGTGCTGTCGTCTCGTAATAACTGAACACTGAGATTTGAAGTACATTTGGCTGGTAAAGGTACTCATTAAATCTCTGCTGAATGCAGGACTCTTTCCAGGACAATCAAACCCGGAGGTGACTTATTGCCGCCCCTGCTCTCTCAGAGTCTCCTCTCATCTTTGTAATGAAGGAATTAGAGCTTTTTGATTAAAGGTGAAGCGGCATCATTTCTCCTAACAGCTCACATCGCCAAATGACCAGACATTAGTTAATAAGACAAAAGATATTGAGTTTAATGTCAAAAAGAAAAATGAAGAAAAGAGAAGTCTTTAGCTACCTTTTTTATTGAGTACCCCCTGTATGTAATGAGGAACTGAGGATCACAGAAGCCTCAGTCTCAGTGTGAGTGTGTTTGTGGATCATTCTGTCAGGCTGATATGTTGAGCTGACAGGCTGATGCTCTGCTGGGCTCGAACTTAAAGATGGGGATGATGGTTACTGACCTGTTTCCTCCCCGGGGCCGCTGCTCGAGGATTCAAGACACTGTCTGTGTGTGTGAGTGACAGCGAGGATGCAATTGTGTCAGAATAAAAGATGACAGACAAAACACGCATTTATAATTGTAAACATTGTATTGTATTCAGATTTGGTATGTTTGCAAAATATACTGTCATACATTAACAGTCATTATTCCCTTTAAAGCGGTCATTGTTTTGTGTATTTGGTGTAATGCAATGTGTTTATGAGGTTAAAGGTACGAAAGTACATTATTTACATATTGTAAACCTTAGAGGTTTCATCTCTAAGGTGTGCTCTCATTGGTCAGCTATCCAAACATAACAGCACGTCTGCATTCGTGATCAGAGAAACAACAAACAACAAGCACTACCCTTCACTGCTCAAAACTCACGTTTGAATAGTAAGCAGCAGCTTCTTTTAA
>JAUMHG010000067.1:5469906-5494639 GCA_032359395.1 Enteromius anoplus
CCTCTTTTGGAAGCACTTTCACAACGACACACAGCGTCTCCAGAACATGGCGCCTGCAGCAACACTACAGACAGAATTATAGCTCCGCCTTCTTTCTTTGTGGAGACATTTGGGCGGTGTTTGAAAATAAAGCAACTCTGTGATGGAGAAGAGTGGAGGCGTGTCTAAATGAGTCATTTTAGGAGTCATGTGACAGCTTTTAACAGTCCAAAGAAAAAGGGAATACTTGAAATCACATCATTTGACCCCTTTAATATTAACATTATAATTCATTATACATAACGTATGAATTCTTTACCGTCCCTTTTTGTAATTACAAAGTAATCCATAAGTATTTTTTTTTCTATCTTTTTCTTAATCCTATCTTTCTTAATTTCTGAAACATCTGCTCCTGCCCTCATTCTCTCCTCTCACTTCTGTCTAGATGAGGGCCAGACGGTGTGCCAGGGGCCGCCGGACATGCTAGGTCAGCGCCTGGCGGAGGTGGGCATGCAGCTGCGATCGGAGTGCCACCAGGGATTGGGTTACTGGGACTACCTGTTCTTCATCGCCATCGGCTTTGTCATTTTCAGCGCCGGGACGGTGTCGGCCTGGGTGATGGGCATCCTCATGGTCCTGTACGAGCGCTACAGCAAGAGGAAGAGTGAGGAGCTGGACAGCGAGGATGAAGAGGAGACGGTCACTCGAGGGGCAGGGAGTGGAGGAGGAGGGGGTAACCACGGCAACGGGGACCTGAGCAAACCCGGCATGCAGGTGTGACCAGAGCACAGAGGGACGCTGGGAAATCTTTCATGAACACACAGCGAGCTGCGGACAGACAGAAGTTTTTGTTGCTATAAAGAGGTTTAAAGTGCACTTTTTTAGAATGTGTCAACATTAGTTTTAGATTAAGAGAAGAGCAGGGGAGGACAGGACAGTTCTTATGAGTGGACTCAGAGAGACAGTTGAGAGGGTCACAGTGAACTTGCAGCTGTTTCGGACAGATCGTAGGGTCGTTCTCGGTTAAAAGAGTAGAAATAATGCTCTCTCTCACACACAATGCTCTCCCCAGTGTTAGTAATGTAATTGGGGAAGGGTGACAACACTGTGTTTCAAACTTAAGAGAGAGACAGCGAGAAGGAAGGAAAAGGAGAAAAGACAAATAGGTAGAGAGGCTCGAAGACTTATCCAGTAACCTATCTCAGCTTTTATTTACTAGCTCGATCAGGAATGGAATATAAATGGAGGATATAAAAGGCAGTCTCTCCAGACTCATGCAGTGTGAAATGAACGAATGGAAGATGGAAGACTCTTCTAAACTGTCTGCACAACTCCACGAAAGGCTGAAAATGCTTTTTCAGGGGTCACAGACTGACTGACTGCTCAAAAGATGGATTGATCAAATTTTATTACAGGGCTTTACAATAAGGATTTGCCCTATCAGAGTAATAGTTTTCACCCTGACGAGTATCACAGAATAGTAATAATGTGGGCCAATTATAAGGAATATTATAAAATACATTTTAAATCATAATATCAGAATTTTAATCAAAATTGATCAAAATAAAAACAAATGTGTTATGATTTTCACAAGAATATTAAGTAGCACAACTGCTATCTATATATATATAGAATGATTAATGAATGCCCAACAGGCATGTGAACTGGCGGAAACATTCTCGCTGGGCCCGGTCCCCATACCATCCTTATTGTTGAGCCCTGTATTGGAAGGGACATTATTGATCTCAGTAAGCCTGTATGCACTGCACCGAAAAGCCTTACATATAAGATGTAACCAGTCCAGCAATAACACCTCCAGGTGATACTGAGAGCAATAGAGGGAAACGTGTGAGTGTGTGTGAGTGTGTGTGAGTGTGTGTGAGTGCGTGTGGCTCGTCGCTGCAAAACCGCTATAGGTGGGGAAGAATCAAATCTGTCAGCATTCTGTTATTCTGGCAAGGCTATAATTTTTTTTTAATCAAATGTGATTCCTCCCGTGGATACCACATCATGCCACTCAAGGGCAGAGCTAAAGTGACCCCTCTCTCTTCACACTGCACCATCAGCACAGCTGAGAGTGTTGTTTTAGTTTGCGTTTTTAGTTGTTTAGCACAATTCCATTAAGAAGGTATGGTAATGGCACATTTGTTTCAGCACAGATGGGTTGTGGAGGATTCGGCAGACTACTACAATTCGGCATTCTTTGCTCTGCAGCATTACTACTGCAATCCAGACGCATGAATTGTCTCTTTAAAATGCTGACCGTGCTCTCTGCCTCACAGCATGTCTGGATCTATAGCTCTTCTCCATTATTTGACCATCACTGAATGAACTACTGCTGCCATAATCATTAGAAAATGTACACAAACATATTGTTTGAACCAAATTGGTTTGTGTCAGCTGCACACAGTTAATTTCTCCAGGCATATGGCAACATCTTTTGTGACTTTCTCGTGGCTGAACACCATACCAGCACGGTTAGCATGTGGTGAGATGCTGGATTGTTGGTGATTAGTGAAAAAGAAGCAGTTTCACTCCTGAATCACCACATTCCAAAGCTGACACTTTTAGCAAATTCGCCCATCTGTCTTGGCATGTTTTATCCCTGTATTCAACCTCGGAAAGAGATGTGTAGAGATGGCACGTCCTCTCATCTCTGGAGTTTTTAGCAGAGAGGGAAAGCTGATTTTGGGGTGTTGTGTGATTGAGGGTTGCTAAATCCATCTGTAGCGGGGTAAAGAGCTTAAAGGGAATAATGCTTGTGGCCTGGGCTGCTCTCGAAAATATGTCAGCTGCTGCTTTTAAAAATCTATATATTCTATAAGTAATGTTCTGTTGACCTCTTGTTTTCCTCTTGTCCTCAGAGCTGCAGTGGGTCACTAGTGGCACCCAACAGAATTAATTGTCAAGGTAGAACAAGGTAGAGTAACAGAGCTGATAATAGTGTAATAGAATTGACAGTTTTATTTGATTTTTTTCCAAGAACTCCATTTACAGGCATAAATGCTATGATCACATGGCACTATTGAAAACATGATTAAAAAGCTTTAAATAACCCAATGTGAGATCAGTAATAAATTCTGTTTTCCTTTTGATATTGTGGAGTTGATGTTCTACACGATAACTCTCTTTAGATTAAAATACTTTCTCAGAGAGAGCACAGATACTTTTCAGATCTTATCAGTGAGTGAAAGTGACATCATTTCCTGTAACTTACACAGGATCTTCAGCTATATAAGACAGGTTCTAAATTATTTATTATATTATTATGGACTGTAACATCTTGTAATTAATAACATAGTATATATTAATACATGATTTAAAATAATATAAAATAATAATAAACATCAAATAAAGTACTCAAATTAGCCCATTATATGTTGCCCTTATGAGGTAGTGGTCCACTCTCAAGCCAAAATGATGCAACTCTGCTTCTCTTCTCTAACTTCTCCTACATCTAATTACTCTGTCTCTAACGGTGCAGAAATCACACACTGTGTCGTCAAACCTGCACATGCTCACTAAACCCTGTTGAAAATTTGAACTAAGTTTCAAGCCTATAAACCCAACAAGCTGGTCTTTTTATTTGCGGCTTCTCAACTTCAGGTCACAACCCTGGACTGTGTGCGTGTGTGTGTGTGTGTCGGCACATCAATCTCACCTCATTCTCATTTATTGTCTCGCTCTCTTATTCTCTCCTCTCTTACTCGTTAGAAGGTTTCAGATTACAGGTTTACAGTGAGATATCACCACATCAGCATTTTATCTTGAAAGTGTCAACCCCATTCTGACAAAGACTAATAATACGGTGTCTCCAGGGGAACAGGACTGTGTGTGTACAGCTGAGCCGGGAAATACCTGAAGAGACTCCCTCAAAACATAAAGAAAAAAAATACTGCTTAAAATGTTGTGACAACAGTAGAGGTCGAATGAATTATGCTGATGTCAGCATCATGCCGATATAAGGATGGACAGGAGAGGTGGTAAACTTTATATGCAGTGTGTGCTGTTTTCACCTGCTGTGAACTCCGAGGGTAATCATGCGTGACTATGTCATCGCCCCCTTAGAAGAAGAGACAAATTGGGGAGGACCTGTACTGGTATTTTATTCCTCTATGAATACTGATGTGCAATATAACAGGTGATAAATGGGACGAGCCCTAGTGCTATCCGATAGTCAAGTTCAGCGTAAAAGCAGGACTTTATCTGACTCTCCAGGCACTAACAGTGCCTCAACACTGCAGTCTGCTCGGCTCCAAAACCGCAAGCAACATCAGCAATGCAGCAGGGGTGGCCTGTGTCAGGAAGATCTGTACAGATACTCACACACATACTCTCAACTGAGCACTAACAAACTAGCAGCACAACTCCAGCTACATCTTAGTGAATGCCCAAACAATACCTCAGCTGCTCGCGGCGAAACAGGGTGTGAATAATAGAAGCTGAAGTATGTGTAGTGCACCAAAACAGTTTTAAACACATGCAGCTGGAACCCGCAGTGGTCATTAGCGTTATCATTTTAAGCACTTGGTCAAGCTAATCGGTGGCTGTAGCTAATGCTTCGTGGAAAATTGGAGAGTTGAAAGGAGTCACATCTATATTTGGGTCTCAAAGGATAGGCTATAGTAAGCTAGCAGGTTAATCAGTTAGCAGTTTCAAATTTTCCTGCTGAAAAAATTGCATGCTGGTTTGTTTTGAAGCTGGGATTCTGGTTTAAGCTGGTCCTTTGCTGGTTTAAGCTAATCATGTGCTGGTCCTAGACCAGCAAAGAATCAGTATAAACCAGCTTAAACCAGCATCTCAGCTTCAAAACATACCTACCCTGCTGAAAAACAAAAACAGTAGAACCCTGCCCAAAATGTCATAAAAAATGCAGTGGATTTAATGGTAATAATGGGAATTGTATTGGTTTTAATGGAAAGTATAATGGTGTCTGCTGGTATGTGATGGATTCGGTAAATTCTATTGGAAGTGCCAATAAGGAATTTTGTAATAGTTTTACTGGAAAAAGTTAATGGTTCATATTGGTATTTTAATGGAAACTCTTAGAATTTTCTGTGATGACAATTTTGAGTTTTAGCACCATGTTGCTTTAAATTCATGTCACATTTTTATGGGTTGGTCACTAAACGTGGATCGTGACAGCAAGCACACTATGTGATAATCATGCTGTTTAACAGACAATACCTTTGGTCTCAAGACCATGACAACAACCGTCTTTGAACCTCTCTCACAGTACGAGGAGCCTTGATCTCAGAAAACGCCACGATTGTTTCATGATACTAATCTTTCACCTGGGACAGCTAAAAATCATGTCTCGGGCTTTAGAGTAGTAATACGTATGAACCCTTAAAGTACTACTCACCTCCTTTGAGGTTACTGTCCTGGTGACAAGCTGTTGTACCACCAAAGGTAAAATTATTGCACGTTTTCTGAATGTGTACTGTATGTTACGATTGCTACGAAGTAAACCAAGCAATTTCATATGATTTCTAATCAGGTTATGAGTACTCTTTTTTTTTTAGCCAGTAAAATCCTTTGGTTTCAGTTTAACTTTATTTAAATTGTTCATGATAACATCATTTCCAAATTTCTTGCTTGGTGCATGAAGTTGGTTGTCCTGCAAACAAAGGAAATGTTGTGATTTTGTTTCATTATGCATCAACCCTATGTTTGTAAAGCTGACATTTGAAGTAGGAAAATCCCGTGACCAATCTTGAACATTGTGTCTAACCGGTGAACTCCGTTGATAGATGATTAGCAATTTAGGCCTCATACATTCTATACCTTTATATGTACAACAGCTTGTCCCTCAACAACTTTGACAGCTTTGTACCTTATTTACTCATAGAAAGGCTCATAATAGTATGCCTTTTTAGCTAGGTAAGGTTTAGGTACAATCTGTTGTTCATCTAAAGGTACATTTTTTAGTCAGTATAGATGCATTCTGTGCCAATAAGCAAAATGAAAGTGTGGGTGAAGGCTCAGTAGAGTTTCAAATTAGATTTGCGTGCAGAGAGTAGCTGATTCTAGGAGTGTTTGGTTCAGCCTTTAGTAAAAAGTCTAGGAAATAATATTGATCTTATTTTTAACTTTCGGTTGGGATTGGAGCTCGGGGACCAGAGGCAGGTCTTGCTGTAGTTTCAGCAGCACAAGACTGAATTTGGGCTCTGTGAGACTTTAGATTTGCTGGATCGATTTGCTGTATGCGGAGGTGTGTCCGTCACGCTCTGTCCATCATGCATGAAGCTCTGCAGAGAGTCACTAACACTCTTCTTTTTCTTTTCTCCTCTCCTCTCTTCCTTGTCTTGTTACTTCTTTTTCGTTTTTTGTGGCTCATATCATCTTGTCTCTTGTTGTGTCTTCTTCTTTTCATCTCATCTCCTTTCATCCATATCTGTGAAGAGAAGAGAAGAGAGATGAAGGAAACAGAACTCCTTATCATTAGTCTTGTCTCTTCTCTCATCATCTTGTGTCCTGTTCTGTCTTCTCTTTGTCTTGTCTCCTGTCTTCCTTATCATGTTTCTTTCTTCTCCACCTAGTCTTGTTTCCTCTCTTCCATTCACATTTTTCTTGTCATCTTTTCTCATCCTTGTTTTATCTTGTTTCATTTCTTCTTCTGTCCTAGCCTCATGCTTCTCCTCACCTTTTCTCCTCCTCATTTAGTCTTTTCTTGTCTCTTTCTTGTTCTCATAGTTTGTTTCGTCTTGTGTCTCATGCACTCCCAAGTTCTTCTTGTCTCTTGTGCGGTTTTGTGTCTTCTCATATCGTCTCTAATCTTGTTTTGTCTCATTCTTGAATCTCATCTCCTCCTCTTCCTCTGTGCCTCATCTCTAGTCGTACCATCTAGTCTCTTCTGCAGTAGGTTGCTCAGTAATGCCTTTGTTCTGACTGTGCCCTCTTCCGTATCTCTGCAGTGCTGGTTTAGTGAGGCTGATGCCATAAAGGCTTTTGTAAGCCATCTTCCTCGGTCTTAAGAAAGAGGAGGACTAAATCAGAGCGGATGACAGGTTTCCTCTGGGAACCAGAGCTTAGAGACTTTCCTCTGCCCTGACTCACAATGTTGTCCTGTCCACTCCAAGCATCATGTTGATTTTCCCATTAGCTGTTGGGCGAGTGTAGACATTATATATAACATACAGTATACTCCTTTCCTTGCTCCTGCAATGTCTGCTGAACACTTCTGATGAGAAAGTCTCCTTGAGTGTTATCAAACCCACTATCGATCTGAGTCCAGAAGAAAGAATGACAGCTGCTCTCAGCACTATATGTTCTCATAATGACCTTGTATCTGGTGGATTATCAAATGCCATCATGACCTCATTTGGACAACATTCTTCCAGCCTGAAACGTCATCTCCCACATTAGTTCCACACATATGGTCACTGATCATTTTTATGGGGTGTGTGACAGTTCACTGGGATATTTTGTGTAGTCAGATCACCTCCCTTGCCCAACACTTGCTCAGTGTGTGTGAGAGGTCCTCCATTCTGATAACCCCTCTTTGAGCTCTTGGCATCCTGTAACACAGCGGAGGCTCGACTGCAGTGTGACAACGGCTCAGAGCAGGAAGAGAACGCTGATGCTCACAAACACACTCTACAGAGCCGGATCAGCCCTTTATCATCTCTGGCAGACTGAAAACTTTTATTTATTAGTTATTCACTTTTCTCCCCCTCTTTGTGTCTGTGTGCTATTGGCGCACATTCAGGATCAGTGTTTTAGAAGCTACTTTGAAACTGAAACTGAAAATGACTACACGTCCCTACAAGAAATATATTTTAAGGATATAATTGCTTTTCGTTAGATTTCATAAGGTTTATTAGATAAGCAATCCTATAATAATAACGTTGCAATCATAATCATATTGACTTACACTGTTATAAGTTTTATTGTAATTTTGCAATAACTTACTAATTACTTACTGTAAGTTAGTTACTGTAACTGCCCATTTACAGTAGCTTACAGTATAATGGTACTTCTTTTGAGCACATAGTAAAGTATCGCAAATTACAAAAATAAAATACCCATGGTACAGTGGATATCACAGTATTTTTTTTTTTTTTTTTTTTAAATGTTTACTAGGTTATTTTTTAAGTAACTGTAAAATGACAGCAAAGTCTAACTGTGTACGTGGCACTTTATTTTAATATATATTAGATTTTTTTTAATACTAATGAACCATTGGTTAAAATGAATCAGACATCCCAATGACTGCAGATATGTTTTCCAACAAGTAGTTAATTAGTAGCGTCACCACTTTAAGTTAGTTCCCCCACAACATTGTTAATAAAACTGTAGTCAGGACAGATAAAGCTGAGGACATCTCTCGGGCATAATCAAAGCATCTGATGTAATCAGTCAATAACATGGTCACACACACACCCCCACAAACATGGTCTGCCTTCCAGGAGCAATAAACAGGTGACTTTGAGGCGTCTGAAGATGTCAAAGCAGTTTTACGACAAGAGAGAAAGTGGAGAGTCTTTTCATTTGCAGTTGTCTCAAGAGCAGAACATGAAATATTCACGAGCATTTAATCTCTGCGTACTGACATTCATATCTGAGCAGCCTGTTCTCTAAATGCAAGTGCTTGCGTGTTCATTGACAATTGCACATTCAGTAGGGATTTCATGTGGATCTCTCAGACAGCTGCCTGCTCGTTGTGTAAGGGGTGACACACAGAATCACACAGGGGCCCAAGGGGGCCCCTGACCTATTTACAGCCCCTACCCCACTGGTCACACACAGCCAAACACACACACCGAGTCTGTCACATTTATACACCAAAAAAAAAACAACGTACACAAATTCAACCTTCCTAGGGATTTGTACCTAAAATGAGGGAGAATGGCTAGAAAACTAAACTGAGATCATCATGTCGTTAGCAGGGGCCCACAATTACAGAAAGGAGAAAATGGTTGATGGTAGAAAATGTTCAAATGGCAATAATCTCAAGGTAGCCAAATATCATTCAGTTAGTTTCCCAGGTGCTAGTGTATTATGTGTTCTCTCTGTTGTTATCTTTTGGCACTTTCAAATGGCACTTTGACTTTCATCTCCAAAAATATTCTACATAAATCAGACTCAATTTTCTCTTAATGGGATAGTTCACAAAAAAAAAATCAGTCATTAAATACAGCACTCAAGTTCTGTGGAAAATAAATGTAGATGCGGAGTGGAACAGGGGCTCCAAAATGGCACTTAATTGAACTCTATTAACTTCTATTGTTTTGATTAAATAAAAATTGAAAACAATTCCCAAAATCTTCCACTGATGAGAGAAAGTCATACAGGTTTGTTCCGACGTGAGGGTTAATAAATTATGATAATTAAAATTTTTAGTGAACTGTCATTTCAATTACCCATCATGCAGTATATAGTACGAATAGTGTCAATATAATCCCCATGTCGCCGCAGCTTCAGTCTTTAGTTGTTCTGGAATCCACCTCAATGTCCATCCTTGCAGTAAAACAGATGCTGAATGTAAAGTTGCTGTGTTATGCTTTGGGCTTCATCTGATCTGTCGCAATTCGGCGTTGTACTGGACTGGTGAAGTGGGAAAGTACACATGCTTCACACACTTTGGTGTTTAGGGAACCAAGTCAAGAAACTCCTCACCGTATGAACTTTTAGGGCTCTTGCAGCTCTGCAAGAAGCTCTGTCTATTTAATAAAACTATAGTAACTTATATTAAGTAACAGATATCTTTTACTAAAACAGAAAAAAATAATAGAATATGTTTATGGACTTTTTTTGTTGTTGTTGATTTGTTTTGCTGTTTTATTTTCTTACTCTGGTGTGACACATCACCTGTATTAGCACAAATGAAGAGGACGCAGGCAGACAAGATCAATAGTTTTCTTCTGGCTGCCCCTTTTGCTTTCGTGCAGAGGCACTTAGACTGAACAAATGAGACACATGAGTGTGTGTGTGTGTGTGTGTGTGTGGCCGGACATGTGTGTGTGTGTGTGTGTGGCTCACGTGTCCAAGCCTGTCAACTTTGTATTTACAACATTAAAGGTCATTTGAGTGAAAAATAAGGTGTCCTCCTGGTCTTATTGCTGTTCGTTGTGTATTGTCTTTCTCTTTCATGCACACAATTACACATATTTGTTGTTGGCCAGCACAGCATTTTCTTTTGTTTGTTTTCAAAGAAAAGCTGAAACCAGTTTCTTGCACCAAAAACAGTCAGTTGTTAGTTGTTAATGGCTATTTTTTCTGTCTTTCTCTAATATATTAAACCGCACTGGCCATAGTATTAGTGGTAACCTTGCACAATACTGTAATTGTTTTAATGCTTCGCCCTAGGAGAACCTTTGATAGTACATTTAACATAGAAGATCTAAAAAATCCTGTTTTCCAACCTCTGAGCTTGTAGTTGAACTATGACACTGTGCTGTAAATACTTTTTTCTGTGGTTTCCATGTAACTTCAGCAGCCCGAGATGGAGGCCAGTGCTGGAGAGTTTAATACGAACACATGCAGATCTCAGCTCAAAGTGAGTCATAGTGGCAGATAAATGGGTCAGAGCACAGACACAAACAAAAGACCACCCTGGAGCAAATAAAGGTTATAACTTACTCATGGGCAGTGCAAAGCTCAAAACACTTGGTTTCTATCAGACAAGTGTGTGAATTAAACGTGTGTTCGTGTAGCAGGACCAACTGCAAGCACTCAGTAAGTATCAAACATGTAGATAAAAACACATCTTCAGATGCTTTGGCAGAGGAAGTCGTTACACTAAAACTCTCATTTGCATGTTCAAACTTGCAGCATTGGGACGAGTTACGAAAAGTCTTTAACACCAAACCTGGCAAGAAGAGTCTTGATTTAGAAAATCAACTGAATCGAACAACATGAAGGTGAGCTACGTTTTCATTTGATTATTCATACATACAACAATGCCCTTTTTTTGCAAATGATTTTGTCTCTGTCTTTCCTGTTCTCTATTCTCTTCCTCCTCTTCTAGAAATGCGTAACACACAAACACAGGGGTATTCCAGTTCAGTGGAAACACAATCGCAGCTGACAGTTATGTGTGTCATGAGGACAACGGCACAGCGGGGCAGAGATGGCAAACACACAAATCCAGCACACGCAAACAGAGACACCTTCAATCCCAGATTTATTTACACAAACACAAACATGTTTAATTTGCAAAACTGAAATGTTTTGGATCCATTGGCACCCACACAATGCTTACAGTGAAACAGAGGGCTAAACCAGTAAATCCTCAGAACGTGGAGCTGAACTGAGAGAGGTTATTAATACGAGACGGAAGCTTGGCACAATGCCCCACATGCTATTTAAAAAGGCCCGGTCCAAGTCTTTTGGATAGGAGGGAAGTATTTATTATGCGGGGGAAAACATCGAAAAAATTGATTTACATTCATGTATTTGATAGATGCTTTGACGTAAAGGAAAGTGCTTTCAAGATATCTATTTTATTATGTGGAAATTGAACTCACACCCTTCTACCTATTGAGCTACACAAACAAAATACAAAAAGACAGTTTGAAAGACTGAGCGACCTTGGCATCTACCTCGATTTGCCCAGGCGTGATGGCAACACTCCCCCAAAGTAGGCAGCAGACGCCCTGCTCTGACCTCCCCTCCCCTCTCCTCTCCATGTGCCTGGCGCTTTTTATAGCAGACCATATTCATTTATAGAGAAGGCTCCTCCCTGGAGAACAAAGCTCATTACAGAACCGCACATCCTTTGGGTGCTCTCTGGATCCTCGTTTGGGATCCTTCTCTGGCAGGTCGGCACCTTTTCCCAATTTGGACGGCTTTGGCAAGAATTCCCCACCTCAATCTCCGCTCTTTCCTAACTTAACTACTCCACAGAGATTGTAGGACAGAGAAACATCCGCCTCTTAATGAGTTTTGCTAATGCAAGCCATTTGCTGTGTCACCTCTACAAATACAATGCGGCGTTTCCTTTATCATGACATTGAGATATATCTTTTTCAACGGACATTAGAACATCTGATAAGCTCTGTTCACTTAATTATGGTTGATAAGAGAACTTGGCAGTTTTAAGAAACAAGGCGTAACCAGCTGATGTTCCAAATACTAGTACATCACAGTATACTGAATGTAAAACATGCACATATTTTAATGATACCTGGTTGGCAAAAATGCATTCTATGAGTTGTCGCTGTGGAAAACAGTACATACCAGTTGAAGAAATGTAATCCTCATTTCAAAGTACAGCTGTATTGGTTGCAGTATTTTTTTACAGTATGTGTACTTCACAGTGCACTTGCATAAGTAGTAGTAATATAAGGTGACTATAAGGGGTATGTGGTAGGGTTAGGTTTAGGGATAGGTTTAGGGCTACTACCTAATTATTACATACTAATAAGTGCATAATATGTACATGAGAAACAGGATTGTAAAGTGCTACTGACATAGCGCTGCATTTAAACTCCTATCTATCTATCTCTCAGCACACAGGATTCATTTGTGGCGACCTGTAACATGTGGTTCTTTGAGCTGGTGTCCGATAATTAGCTGTATAATCAGAGCAGGGTCACCGCTGGCAGATACATATCTTGAAAAAACAGCGACAACATTTATCTGATTGCTGCTATGTACATTATGTGGTTGCTATTACCAGCATGTCATTCTGTTCCTTGTGTGTGTGGAGAGGGATTTCTATCATTATCACTGAACAATTATATTCTAAATATAACTGTGACGCACACACATGCACAGTGACCCTCAGGGCTATAAAGTGTTTTGCAGTGTATAGCAGAGCTGAAGTGTGTAGATAACCCAAATTCATCAGCGTCAGTGCAAAAAAGACACATGATGTTTTATGTGAAAGGACTCAATTTCCTACCCTGTTAAACCTACTCTAATCTACACCATCCCTATAATACAGCAAACTAGTTTGGATAATAAATATGAAAATCATCATATTCAGAAGATCTGTGATTCAATTAAGCATTTGGTTATCTGAGCATTTAGGTTATTGTTTGTGTCATGTTAATAATGCATATCTGGCAGATGACAAGAACACAGAATATGAATGTTTGCCATCCATGCTTTATTCAATGCAACATTATGTAAATATTAAATCCCCACTTACCTTCATATTTTGTATATGTTTATCATGTTTACCATTCAAAAATGTGGCCAAATGGTTTCAGTAAGATTTTTTTATGTGATATTTATTTATGTATTTTAATGAAAGACGTCTTTTATGCTCACCAAGACTGTAGTGTATTGTTTGTTTTAGTACAGTAAAAACAGTTATATAGTTGAAAGTTGTGCTGCTTAATATTTTGTTGGAAACCATTCAGGGTACTTTGAAAAAAAGACAGAATAGCATTTGTATGCTGTTGTTTTTGTATTTTTTTCACTGAATAATTAAAGAACTGTGGAGATTTTTTCCATGTCTTTATTGTCTTTTAAAGCTCTAGTAAGGACAACACACACACACACAAACAGACAAAGTTCTAGGATCAATTATACCTTTAAGAATCAATAAATTTTGACACAATGGCACGTGGCTTATATGATGCATCTGATTTGACAGTCAGAAGACACATTTGCTGACATCAGAATCAAAAACTGTGCTAGTAAGAATGGGGGATCAATATGACATCAGTTAATCATCAGTGCATGTCACTGTGTAAGAAATCAGCAATAAGAATGACCAGAGGACCAGCTGACTGCTTGTGATCACTGCATTGAATACAAGGTAAGATGCAAGATGCAATAAAACATTCATGGTATGACTAACGCATTAAGACAAAAGTGAAAAGAAGGACCGGTATAGGCACAATCAGTATGTTCTGCACCTTGGCATGTGTCCACATCGCATGGTGAACTGAGACAGATCTCACTGCATTGGATGTGCTGCAGTGCATGTGTATGTGTGTGTGTGTGTGTGTGTGGTGTAGTGCTGCATTGTGTCATAGTGAGCATGCAGGAGTGTTTGGAGAACTTTTGTTCTCTTCTTTTATGCTCTCTTCTCTATAGCTGAAGGAGCAGAAGCTTCCCGCATAATGCAAACCACTGACCCAGTGCTCTTACTTGTGTTTGTACCAAGGAGTGTCGATATACAGAGTGAGTCACGCTGTTTAGTGATCTATCTATCATGAAAGCACCTACAAACCATAGATGAAACTGTACTTGTGATTTCACACAGCTTTGGTAGTATATTTGGTTATTTAGCACAAAAGCCCGTTTCAACCTAGTGCTTGGAATAATCTGTCCGTCGAAGGCCTCTGGCAGAGTTACTGTAATAGTGCATAAAAGTAGCTTGAATCTGAGCTCACATGAAAGCTTCTGGGGGTAGCCGAGAGAAAGAGAGAGAGGGGTTAGAAAGCTCGCGCTGTGCTGCAGGCGTGTGCTAAAAACAGGCCTGTTGTTCCAGGCTTTCAGGATCAATATGAGAACAGAGTGAGCTATGAAGAACCCAAGATTAAAAGGCGTATATCCCACTGATGGGCCCATCACTCATTCTTGAGGGAATTAAGTATTGATTTGGATGAAAATATAATTGTTTTTGTGGGCGAGGCTGCGTGTTTATGTGTGAGCTCTGCAACTTTTGGAAAATGTAATAGCTTACAAGAATGAAAAATTGCTATTCGTGATCTTGACAAAAGAAAATACAGGTTTCCCAATGCTGGTTAGGTATGTTTTGAAGCTGGGAGGCTGGTTTATGCTGGTTTGAGAAGGTTTGTGCTGGTCATGTGCTGGCGAAAGACCAGCAAAGGATCAGCTTAAACTAGCTTAAACCAGCATAAACTTTTGAAGTGTAAGCTCTATCTAAATTTACCTGTTTATTTTATTTATTTATTTTTTCGCTTTATTTATTTAGCACTTTTAACAGTACAGATTGTGTCAAAGCACTGAACATTATCAGACTGGAGAATAGAGTGTCAGGAACAATTTTAAACTAAAGACATCATCGTCAAACTCATTTTAAATGTGTATGTAATTTAATTAACGGTTAGTAATGAAGTGTCCCATTCAAAGAAGCCAGGGGCAGGCCAGAGTAAAGAGATGTGTCTTTAATCTAGATTTAAACTGACAGAGTGTGCCCGCCTCCCGAACAGTATTATGTAGATCGTTCCAGAGTTTGGGTGCTAAATAAGAAAAAGATCTGCCATGCACCCGCAGTAGATTTTGAGAGTTTTGAGAACGTAGCAGACGCGGAGGACTATAATGTGATAAGAGCTCGCTGAAGTACTGAGGAGCTAAGCCATTCAGGGCTTTATAAGTAATTAACAAGATTTTAAAATCTTTACGATGTTTGATAGGAAGCCAGAGCAGTGTTAACGGAACCGGGCTAATATGCTCATACTTCTTGGTTCTCTATTCTCTTGGTAGTCTATTAATCAAGCGTGCAGAACAACCACCCAATAAAGTCTTCTTCTGTCACTGGAACTCCCCAAACAGACGAACACACACACAGACACTCAAAGGATATTGTGTGCCTGATCAAAAAAAAAAATGTTTACCACACAATAAAATTAGTTAATATTTGCATTATTAATGGTTTATCTTATCCACCCGCAACTGGAATATACTGCCGCGCTAACAGGGGTTTTACTGGAGGTGAATGTAGCAACCAAATAAAATACTACAATTTTTTTATTGTAGCAAGTATATATATATGTGAGAAATACAGGAAAAGGTTTGGTATTGAATGCAGCTGAGTTTGTTATGAATGCCGTCCTTGTGAGTCTAATGTTATCTTTACTAAACATGTGCCATGTTAACTCTAACCCTAACCATTAATCCGGAGCTTGGGCTGACAGTGCTCCAGGCTGGCTTTCTGATAAACAGTTGCGCTTTTGGCCTTTCTTTAGCGTGATTCTCAATGGGACGAGAGATTTGCCATTACAAGAATGACCCAAAAATCCTATTTTAAATTAGCTTGAGGCAACTCGTATTTGATGAGGGAGGCGTCACGCGCCGAACTTAAACCCAGCTCACTAGGGGAAAAAACATGGTGTGTTCAAAGGTATGAAAACTCCTTGAATTAAACATGAGAGGGATGAGAGAAACCCTTCGGTTCAAGACCATCCAGCAATATTTGTGCTGGTTGAAAAGAATTGTATCAAAATTTAACTTCACAACTTTTATTCCTTTCCTTAACTTACACTATATTGTAAAGTGATAAAAGATATGGAACTAGTGTGTATTTATTTTATTGTATATGCAAGGATCAAAGTCTGATCATATTTATACACATTCAGAAGTTTTGGGTCAATATATATATGTATATAAAATGAAAGAAATTATTATTTTTTTTTCAGCAAAATTATTCCAAAAATAATATTTTTATTTAAAATATATATATATATATATTTTTGATTAATTAAAATTAAATTAAAATTAAATTTCATATAAAATATATAAAGGAAAGAGCTATTTTAAATTAATAATATTTTGCAATACTATTAATCATTCAAATCAAAGTTAAGCTTAAGTGTCACAATATCGCCGGAAGGCACTCCAGACAGAGCTGCGCTCCGCTTATGAACTTAAAATGAGCCGCGTCTCCACTTTCAACCATTTTTTTAATATGACGCCTCCTCTCCCGCAGCATCATGGGATAGGAAAGTGTTCATGGTATGCCTACTATAGAATTCGACCGGAAGCAGTAGGTCATCTGCAGGGTACTTCTCGCCTACTGAATTTCGGATACTATGAATTCAGACATACTACTCGCCTCGCATACTGTTTTTCACGTACTATATAGTAGGGAAGTAAGCAATTTCGGACGCAGCGCAACTCTCTGCGAACCCTTGACTTGTTCTGGCCATCAATTCTAAGCGTTTGTTCCTGTGTTTGTTTTTCCTGTTTTCTCCTTTGGACTGTTTATCTGGATTTTATCTGCCTGCCCTGAAACCTGTCTGTGTACCTCAACCTCGATTCTGCCTTGTCTCTGTTGCTCTGTTTGCCAGTGTTTGACCCTGCCTGTCGACCCTGAATAAAGTAACTACGAATGGATCCGCACTCCTCCGTCTCCTCCGTCACAATAAGAGTCTTCTTTCAGGAACCATGAAAGACTTAGTTTACTTTGAAGGCCTGGTGCTTGGTAATACATTTTGGTGAGGCATTCGAATACAGCTATTGTGTTTCTTTCGTAAGTTTCACACAACAGTAAACACTCTGGGTTTGATCTCATTACATCCAAGTAACAATTACCTCCTAACAAATAAAGTCAGGCACACCAGAACAACCAGATCACTTTATTACATGCTCTTAATATCAATATTGTGCTAAAATGTATGGGATTACATAATGACAGGCACTTAAAGTGTTAAACGGCAGATGCAATGGCAAAACATTATTACACACTTAACATTTTTAAGCTACTAACCGTAAACTTTTGCCAACATGAAAGCTTTGAATCACATCTGCCCTGAAGATGTGTGCATCTGAAAGAACAGGCTGTAAAGCTGCTTTGATCTTCTCTTCCTCAATAGAAATGTGTGCTGGTGTCCATGGAGAGCTCGTCATTGTCATTGGTCACTGGTCATTATTTTGTCAAGAGCCCTAGTTACCCTTAGTAGCCATCAGGGTGACAGAGGAGTCTGAATAACAAACTAAAGAGAAGACATTGCGAGGAACTGCAGCCTCGAGGGTATTTAGCTGAAACTGAAGATTACTTTGGCTTATTTGCTGTTTTTTTGACTGTATTTCATTTCATTCAGGGTCAAAGGGTTCACTTTTTTCACTTTTTGGTGCTGGAAGATGAATCCTGTTTCTTAGTCTGAAACCTGACATCAAGCTGGACTGACGTTAAAGTAAGTTCATGATTTTTTTTTTGCTGTTATGAACTACTAATGCTACAAACCTCACCATAATTTATGTAAAATTTTTGTTTAATGAGTGCACTTTTGTAGTAACAAGCTCGACTATTAAATGATGAGGAATTTATTTCAGATGGGTGTAAAGATCGCTAATTAAAGCAGGTATATTAAAATGATTTCCCCGTCCTTGCTGGAATCCTTTTATGATAGAGGCTAATTGCTCTTCAAGCATTATATGATCTGCTGCTGCTGTCTTAGCTGATGAGTAATGCACTGCTGAGACAAAACAAAACAAGAATCATGTTTCATAATTTATCCAAAGAAAATATTGTTTTTGTTTTGGTATTTTAGGTTTTAAAATACCAAAACTAGTATTTTGGTAATAATTTAAAATTAGTATTGATTTTTTGTTGCTTGCACTGGTTTTATTGTTAATGATACTTTCCAAACAGTAATATATCATAAAAAAAATAAAAAATATAATAAATAAATAAAATAAAATAAAATGAATACATTAAAATAAAATAAATAATATTCTCAATGGATCAATTCAAGCTCCATCACACTTTTTTCTTGTTGCATCTCTTGTTTTAGTCAGAAATCAAAATTCAGGAAAAATTGCAGAATTTGTGGCATAAAAACTCAAAAGCAAACTTAAAATTGTGAGGAATTCAGAGTTGATTTCTCGGAGTTATTATTTTATTTTTTTTGAGAGTAATCAATCTCACAATTTTTCTATAAATATTTTATAATTCACTTACTTATTCTACCATTCTATAATAACATTTCTCTCATTATAGTAACATATTATTATTATTTTATTTTTTTCAATCATGTGGTGGAAACAAGCTTCCATTATTACCAGTTTATCAATGGATATACATTTTCCGTAATATATATGAAATATATATCCGTAATGTTGTCAGATCTCAATATCCCTCAGTCTTTTCTGTGACTCTATCAACTTAAATAGGACAATAAAAAATGCTTTACTTACTCTAGATGGGTTTATTATGTATCACCAACCTTGATCAGTTACACCAAGGCCAACACCATGTGATTAAAGACCAGACACGGGTAGTTTATTGGTAATCAATTACAAGTTAATAGGGCCGGTGGAACAGAGAGATTTAAGGTTTTATCGACACTGAGCCCAAATTCCTCAGACGTGACTGATGAACGCAGAGGAGAAAGTGCTTTATCAAAGCTTGTATCTCTGATCCTGCTGCATCTCTCTCTCCTGAATCTTGATGTTGCCTAAAAACATTGTCAACTTGTTATATGTTTTTTAAAGTTGTACAATCATTTGGTGTTTAAGTCATGACTGTAGCTCTACTGAAGACCAAACTCATGTCCTAATCTTCACAGAATCCTGTCACTGCTTGTCTTTAGTAGTGTTGTACATATCTATTTATTTATTTACACCCCATATACATATACATATACACCCCATAGCATTATTTATTCATATTTCAAAAAGAGCTTGTCTGTCATTATAGTTTATTTTTTGAGTTTGAGTAATTTTATTGGTTTGTAAATTTGTTCGCCGTGCATGTGTCTGCGCACCTCTCAACGAGGGCAGAGAGCAGAGGAGTCGAGAGTTTCCAGAGAAATAAACTTTAATAAGACTTACACAAAAAACAAAGGCTGGCGAGGCAGCAAAACAGCGAACACAATAGACACGAGGGAGCTGACAGGTAAATAAACAGTGCACAAGAACATGAATGACGACAACCAAAACACAGACAAGACGCCTGAAGGCGGGACATTTGTAAAGTTTTGTTTTTATATATTTTCAATTTTTTTTAATAATATTTACCATTAAAGTAATTTTAGTCTTTTATTTATTTTTTTAATCATATATCTTTTTATTTATTTTAGATTTTTATTTTTTCAGCAAATATCTATATTCAATCTTATTATCTCATTTTTAATAGCTTTAGTGAACCATTATAAAAGAAAAACTGAAATTTAGTTAATAACTTTATTTAATTTAAACTTTATCACATAATAAGACCTTTTGGATTAGCATTTATGTCCCTGTAAATGACAAGTGTCACTTTAAACACGACAGCTGCACTATAAACGCTGAATAAATGCGTCTCATTGGTTTTAGCAGAGAATGACAGTGCAGTGTTCCCAACTATTCAGCATCAAGAATCTCTTTAGCTGACCTAGTTGTCAAAAAGCAAATGGGGATTTGAGTGAATGAGATGCTTTGAATAATCATATTCTTTTGGCAAGTGGGATGGATGTGCTGAATATGATTGCACATAACAATAGAATGAGTAACAAAGTAAAGCTTGACATCCCAGAGAGAGAATATACTATACTGAATATCAGTGCTTGTGTGTGTAGGTGTATGTGTTTCCCCCGATGCTGTTATGTTAGGCCTACACATGGTTTATATTTTGGATTATGTATTTGAGACATTTTTGTAAATAATGAATTTGTTGCTGATATATAAGTGTGTGTGTACTGATACATCTTACATTCAAGTTATTTAACTACCCATTGAACTGTAAATGAATGAAGCATCGTCATCAGGTATGCGTCGTGGAGACTGGTTGCCATGGCCCGGTGAGGCTCAGAGACGAGACGAGAGGAGGGCCGAAGCCAGATTGGCCGAGGGTCTGCAGAGACTTGACCAGGCTAAACTTTACCACCTCAACACACTGAACAGAGAACAGCGAAGACTTCACAGAGACCTCGTCTCCATCAAAACAGGTGTGTGAGTGATTACAGCTGCCTTAATTAACTTTGTTTTAGATTAAAACATACACTGTAAAAAAAATTCCATGAAATTTATGGTGAAAAACTGGCAGCTGTGGTTGCCGGAATTCAATGTTAAAAATACTATAATACAATTTAAGGTTTTACGGCTTTAAGTTAGATTTACAGTTAAATACTGTAATTTCATGAACTGATATAATGTTAATATAACAACCTATTAAAGCACTGAAATCTGTTCTGTATCTTTGAAATACACTGATAAACACCAAAAGCAGGTGATGATGAGAAAGTCACATGATGAACCAAAGCCCATCACAAGCAGCTTTTAAAGGGGTCATCCGGTGGTACATGCACTTTTTTAAGCTGTTTGGACTGAAATGTGTGTTGGGAGTGTGTGTAGAAGAAGAATAAGTTGCCCCTTCTGAAATCAAACCATTTTCAAATGCATTTCGGCGTGGCATCACACCACAGAGGCCACTCCCACAATAGTTGATTGACAGCAGCGTGTCACACAGACTGAACTGCTGTCTTACCTCAGCCCCGCCCTGAGTGAGCCGTCATCAGACCGAGACGCAGAGACAAGCAAGACTCCTAAGAGATTGAGTTGTTTTGTTGTTGAATGTATTAATGAACACAGCAGTAGTGATTTACTCCCGACATCTGAGAGACTGAAGAATACTTAAAAAAATAAATATAAAATAAAAAACATCAAATTCAAACAATGCAGACAATTTTGGGCAAGTCAGTTTACCTTTTTTTCGGTAAATTTTACAGGAATTTACCGTTAACCATTTAACAGGTTTTACCGTAGCATTTTCACCACTATTTCTCATTAAAATCACAGCCATTTTTTTACAGTGTATTTATTTATTGACAGGCGACCCCTGGAAAAGAGGACTCCACAGTTTGGGGCTACGAGCATCTAATAATGATACTGATCGCCCTGCTGCGTCTTACAAGAGGACCCTGTTACCCATCATCCCAGCAGCAGACAGTCACAGGTCAGTTTCACACCCCTGAACTCTTCTGGTGTGTTATATTCAGTTTCTGCCATCCACTTTAGTTTAGTTCCTGTTTGCCCATATTTGCTTCTATTCCTGTTCTAATTAGTTTATTAGTTCATTATCAGCACCTGTCTGTCCCTCGATGATCTACCCTACTGTACTTCTAGTCTACTAGTTTAGTTCTCCCTCGTCTGGTATTGAATGTTGTTATTGTGTCTACCCTGTTTCTCTGTAGATATTTGATATAATTATATGCTGCTGAATTATCTTCATCTTTATCATCGGCCTTGCAGAATATGTGATAAAGTTTGGTTGTATCTTCTCACTATCTTCAGATTCTAAGATTTACGAGCAAAAATAAGCACGAGCAGTTGAAGGTTACTCGTGTCATTCCAAACCCGTAAAAGCACTGTTCGTCTTTGAAACACAATTTAAGATATTTTGGATGAAAACCTAGAGTCTTGTGACTGTCCCACTGTCAAGATCCAGAAAAGTATAAAAGACATAGTCCATCCAGCATCAGTGCTTCAATATGTCATTTAGAAAGTGATAAGAATACTTTTTGAATGCAAAGAAAATAAAAATAATGACTTTATTAAACAATTCCACCATTTTTGAGAATATCCACGCGGAGAGACACAGATAAGATGAAGAGTTAAACAAAGTTATTCATTTCATTTTCTTTGCTTACAATTTTTTTGCTTGTCTCTTGCACTGATGGCGGATGGACTATTTTAACTATGTCTTTTATACTTTTCTGGATCTTGACAGTGGGACAGTCACAACACTCCTGGTTTTCATCCAAAATATCTTAAATTGTGTTTCAAAGATTATCATTTATGGCTTTGGAACGACATGGGGGTAGGTAATTAATGACAAAATGTTTATTTTTGGAGTGAAGTAACCTTTTAACTATGCAATACTGATACCAATAATTAAACAAATCACAAGTAAACGGCCAAAAGCACTATTGTGAATCTGGTGTTTAAATATTAAATCATTTCAGGTACTTTTATCTGATAAATATTTCTATCTGCTTCAGTCAGCGAAGCCCATGATAATTCTAATGGATTTCAAAGAAATTGTGATGTGCCAAGATCAAGCTAATCTCTTTAGTGCCTCGTTATGTAACATGACCCTCCAGCTAGTCCTCCCCTGTATCCCAGCTACAGCCGTGGCATGTACCCCAATCTGCAGTTAGACTGGGGTCGGCATGGATTTCAACAAGGAATGAGAGAATTATTCCACTTGACGCAGCACAACTTCAAACAGAAAGTAGAAAATGAATCCGTTGCAATTAGGATCTCTGCTTCAGGGTACGATTCGAAAAAGGAAGCTAGACGCCTCCCACCCATTCTATAAATCTTAGAACCAGTTTGCATTCAAAAGTCATGTGTAGGATAGAGCTACGGAAACAGGGGATGTTTACAGTTAAAGGAGCCCACAACAATATGTTCCTGCTGCCCCTGAAAAGAAGCATGTGTTCTTGCTGCATTTCAAAAGTATTTTCTGTGAGTTTGCATATTACAAAAAATGTAGACATGCAAATGGAGTAACTTTGAGCTACTGTTACACATATGTTACACACCGAGTCTGTTACACAGATACTTATGTGATGTAAACTTTATACAACGTAATTTTAAATTCAGGTACACAGACATAAGCTAATTTAAATAAAGTGTATCAAGATTGTAGTTAAGTGTAAGTATCTGTGAACAGACTCAGTGTGTAACATGTGTAACAATAGCTGTCTTTTACATCTACATCATTATTACTGTAATTACAGGCTGCTCCAGAACTTAGTTAGTTTCCCAATGGTTCAAGTCCCAGGTCCGGCAGGGATTGTGGGTGGAGGGAGTAAATATCCAGCTCTCTCTCCACCTTCAATACCACGACTGAGGTGAGACCCTTGAGGAAGGCCCCGTTCCCCCAACTGCTCCCCGGGGGCCGCAGCACTGGCAGCCCACTGCTCCGGGTGTGTGTGTGTGTGTGTGGTTGATCACCTCTCACTGCTGTGAGTGTGCACTTCGATGGGTTAAACACAAATTCCTAGTATGGGAAACCATACCTGGCCACATGTCATGTCCTTTCCTTTCCCGTACTCTGTGTTATTATGACACCCTTGAAATAAAGTGGTACCCACTATTTTAGTAGGTAACGTTAATTAAAATTATTAAGCAATGTTAATACATTTAACCTCATTAATTACCTCAGGTATCAAAATGTGGGCTGAGCAAGAATAATTGGTCAGTGAGTATGGATATGTGTTTAAGAGTTGTATACATCTTCACGTTAAAACAAAGTATACTAAAGTATACTGGCTTCAAGGAATAAGTAGATAATAAATAAATCATTTTTGCAACTCCAAGATGTTTATGAGTTTCTTTCTTCATCAGCACAGATATAGGAAAATGTGCCGTCAAAATGAGAGTTCAAATAGCTTATAAAAATAATAAATATTATGGATAGATGGCATATAGGCGGTGGATATGTTTTTTTATAAGCATGTAACTTTTCACTTTACAATACATGATGAATGGACTGGAGTGGATGTGGATTATTGTGATGGTTTCATCAGCTATATTAAACGTGATTTATTCTGATGAAGAAACAAACTCATCTACATCTTAAATGGCCTGAAGTACAATTTCAATAAATCTTGGGAGGAAGTATCCCTTTTAAAACAAACAGTCTGAGAGGAAGTAAATTAAAATGCCAGCAATCTTATAAATTTTAGGTTGTGATTAAATTACTGGAAACCTCCTGTGAACCACAGCATGTTCTTTTTGAAAAAAAAAAAAAAGCAGCATTTGGTCCACAGGTCACCGATTAAATAGTCCTATTCTATATTAAGGAATGGATGCATTATAAAAATACATGCATTGAGTATTCAGTAGAATCTGATTCTGCTCTGGCAACTGTTTGAGAGGATCAAACTATGATTTAGCATAACAGGAAGGTGGGAGCTTGTATATACAGTGGGTACAGAAAGTATTCCGACTCTCTTAAATATTTTACACTTTGTTATATTGCAGCGATTTGCTGAAATCATCAATCATCATTTTTTTCTTCATTAATGTACACACAGCACCCCATATTGACAGAAAAACACAGAATTTATATAAAAAGAAAAACTGAAATATCACATGGTCAGAAGTATTCAGACCCTTTGCTGTGACACTCATATATTTAACTCAGGTGCTGTTCATTTCTTCTGATCATCCTTGAGAT
>JAUMHG010000067.1:5503466-5517302 GCA_032359395.1 Enteromius anoplus
GTGACACTGAAGACTGGAGTAATGATGCTTTGTATCACAGGAATAAATTACATTTTAATATATATTCACACAGAAAATTGTTATTTTAAATTGAAATAATATTTCACAATATTACAGTTTTTAATAAATGCAGCCTTGCTGAACAGAAGAAACATCTTTAAAAACCATTCAATTTCTGACCGACCCCACATTTTGGAGCAGGAGTGTGTGTGTAAAGTTGTATATATAGTGAGAAATACTGGAAATAAAGTGGTGTGACAAGTCTCAGTATACTTAGCAAGGTTTTTTATTTTAAGTAAATTGAACAGAAAAAGAACAGAGAATGTTATTATTAGAGGGTAATTTTTTTTATTTAAATAAATATTTTTTATACTTAGATTTTTTATTTCGCTTTTCATTTTGGGATGTGAAACAATGTGGCAAACAATGTTTAACAGAACAGAGGCCGAGGAGAGATCATATGTCTCTTATCACACCAGACCATATCATATATCAGCATGTCAGTGTGATACACAATGCTTTGACACATCCATTATTTCTTACACTTTATAAGCACCATGAAAAGTAGTGTAGTTTACACAATAAAAGTTTGGTCAGATTAATAACTTTATATTCAAGATGGTTTCTTTCTGATAATGACAAGGATATAAGGACTCTTTTCTGAATGTCATGTGGGTCAGAACAGCTTTTACCTCAGGATACAGATTTAATATCAAACATTGAGTGGTGACTCCAATCAAAATTGTACATCGAACACTGAATCATATTATAATATTTAAATGAGATAAATAATGGCCACATTTGGTGTTTTCGGGTGTCTTTTCACGAACGAAATCCCGTCATTTCTCATAATCCATGTGATCTGGAGTTTCACAAGAGTGAAGTACTTCCTCAGCGTAGTCACATGTTGACCAACACAAAGTTGCTTGGTTGAATGAACAGTGACTTCAATGTGGGATGCACACTGTTAACCGTAGACAAATGTGACCGCACAAATATTACAAGTATTACAAAATATTACATGATATGTGTGTACTGTGTATGTTTATTATCTATATGTAAATGCACACACATACAGTGCATATTTTGAAAATACATTACAGTAGATTTTATATACAAATATATTTAATATGTAAACATAACATATTTTTCTTAAATATATACATGCCTCAGTGTATTTATATATACATAATAAATATACAGTTAACACTCGTTTAACTCCTCGATGAATCATGTGACGGCACTATTTTTTATTTCATTTAGCAGGATTTCTGATCGGAGCAGACCTGTCTCCTGCATTTGGGACATAACCCTCGACTTGAGTTTCTCTCTTTCTTTCGTCTGGTTAGGTATTGTGGAAGTGCTGATGTGTCGTGAAAGGGCGAGGAACTCTCTGGGACGTGTGTTTGTAGGTCAGGTGAGTGTGCAGAAGACCCCCTGTCCGACAGCATCAAACTCAAACGTGCAGAAGATCTAGTTCCTATCCACCCCCAGTTTACCCGAATGATAAATGATGATAAAGCCCCTCACTTCTCAATCTTACTGGTGCATTAAAGTGCCCCTATTATGGATTTTTGATCTTTCGTGCTGTGTGTACTAAAAACACCCTGCAAAGTGTCACATCTTATAACACTTTCTATGAAGCCTGTGTTTATAATACATTATAAGGGTATTTCTAAGGCTTACAATGAATGCATAATGCATTAAAAATAACTATCTATCATCTCGTGAATATTCATAAAAACCATTATGTGTGATAATATACATTTATTTGTGGTTATAGCTTTTAAGAGTATGATCATTAATAACACAGTGAACATGATTCATCTACTGATGAGATGAATGTGTAATGAGACATGTTTGCAGTTGAATTATTTTAATGGTACTCTTTAGACAGCTGTTGAAGTAACTCCTCAGCTACACGTCAACTAACCTTCATTACAGTATTAGTAGTGTTAAATCTATGCTAAGTCTTTATTTTGATGGTTTCTCAACAGACAAACTGAGTATAGGATACTTCACAAGTATGTGAACATGCTCCCTACCCTGCCTAAGTCTCTATATAATAAACCTTGCATTTTATTCTTCAGCTGAAAGTATTAGCTAGCTCACATTAGCCTCACAGGAAACACTCAAAACCAAAATATAAACCTTTTATTACCTTTAATAGGGGCACTTTATAATCTCCCCATACACATGTGAATCATTGGTTTGTGGTCTTTGGAGAGAACAGACTGATGCAAAGAGATCAAATACATTTGAAAGAATTAACTTTAATTCTCTTGTGTGATGGATGCTCCATTTCTGTCTGCTTCCAGAAAGTAGTAGAAGAACTCTTCTTATAATGTGTGTGTTTGATCAGTTTATCAAAAGTGTGTCAGGCCTTAAATAAATAACACAATTCCGGTCTTATCTCTGAATTCTTTCGAATCGATATCCTCTGTTCTTGTCTTTCTCTGTGTGTCTGTGTGTAGTTGAGAGAGCTGGTGTCATCGTTGCATCATGACGAAGCGGTTCGTGTGGTGATCTTCAGGAGTCTGATACTTGGAGTCTTTTGTGCAGGTTTCTAAAGGAATCCGTCACACATAACCCAATACAGCATTAACAACATACTTCTGTTCTAATACTGACCGGTGGTGTTGTTGATAGGGGCAGATCTTAAGGAGAGAGCTCAGATGAGTAACCCTGAGGCAGAGCTGTTTGTACATGGCCTGCGATCACTAATGAATGACATCGGTGAGAGATTAAATCATAAATATTTCAGTCCTGCTCAGAAAGTGAGGATGCAGAGCTCTGTATTCTGATGTGTAATTGTTTGTCAGCTGCAAATGCCATTATTTCTGGGGGTGAGAATGATTGGATATGCATAATGATAAACACACAGTCGGAGCATTTTCTCGGTGCCCTCAATTTTTGCATAGTTTTGCCTGTAACGTTCAGGGACATGCGGCTGTGTTTCCTTTAGGCAGAAGGTTGAGAAAGAGTTTTCTCTGTGAAATTTTCTAGCAGAAATACAGAAATGCGTGATTAATCGCATTCTAAATAAAAGCTTTTGTTTCCACATTATATGTGTGAGGGGTATATTTATGTATATATAAATCCTCATACATGCATGTGTATATATATTTGAGAAAAATATCCAAGGAATATTTTATATATTAAAAATATTTATTAATATACTACCGTTCAAATGATTGGGGTCAGTCAGATATTGAATGGTGTTTAAAGATGTTTCTTCTGCTCATCGAGGCTGCATTTATTAGATTAAAATCCAGAAAAAACTCTAATATTGTGAAATATTTTTTCTGTTTAAAATAAGTGTTTTCTGTGTGAATATATATTAACATATAATTTATACAAGTGATACAAAGCATCATTACTCCAGTCTTCAGCGTCACATGATCCTTTCAGAAATTATGTTACACAATTGCATGTTCTCCAGTTACTGCATCATTTTCCTTCATTACAAAAAATGTAACACTCTGTAATTGCATCACCCAGGAAGTGACATCAATTGATCCCTTTCTACTGAGAACGGGACATAATTGCTCAATTTTTGCAGACAGCATTTAACAAGCTTAAAGAGCTTCAGCATTGAGAATAATACATGTTTCGTTCATTAGTTACACATTAGTGATGATGATGCTGAAAATCACAGGAATAAATTATATTTGAAAGTATATTCAAATAGAAAAGTTATTTTGAAACCAATCCTTTGAAATAAACTTGAAGTGAAATAAAATATAAATACTAACCAGTCCCATTTTCCCCAACATGTCCTCCCTTTATATACTGCAAGTGTGTTGAGAGGTCCAGCTGTTGGAAGCCCTCTCTCATTAATGTGATCTATGACCTGTCTGTTATTTGCCAGCGGTGCTGCCGGTGCCGACCATCGCAGCGCTGGACGGCTCTGCTCTCGGGGGCGGTCTGGAGTTGGCCCTGGCGTGTGACCTTCGCACTGCAGGTGAGCGGCCGCTCTGACCATCGGGGGTAGATCTCGGCAGGTATCACGCCTGAGCGTGATTTGTAGTCGTTCTGTTTGGCACGTCACAGAGCGGGAATCTCTGCGGTCACGGCATGTGGAGGAGGCTGGGTCCTTCATCTGACCTTGTGTGTGTGTGTGTGTGTTTCAGCACACTCAGCGCAGATGGGCCTGATAGAAACGACTCGAGGATTACTCCCAGGAGCTGGTGAGAGAAATGAATGAACAGATAGAGTGGCTGAAATAATGAGACAAACAGACAGCTAGATGGCAGTCCCATTACAGAACAGAGACCGATAAACGGGAAGTTAATAGACATAACTGGCAGAAGACCGAGAAGCTTATATAATCTCTCTCTCTTTCTTCAACATGACATGCTAAAAATAGATCCTTGAACATGTTGTGCTGAAAAATATACACAATGAAAACATGAAATATGTGTTGCAGTCTACACAGATGTCTTCTGTGGAAGGAAGAAAAAGAGATTTTGACAAATGTTTAGTGTTTATTGTCCATACCAGGGTTATTATTATAGGTTACTAAAACTGAAAATATTATAAAAAAAATATGTTACTTGGAATAAATCTATATGTATATTATAATGGAAAAAGTGAAAATAAAAACTGTACAAACTGCCTCTGAACAGTTTTTTTAAATATATATTTAATATACGTTTTCATATATGTATATATACATCATGTTTTAAAATGATTTAAAATGATTTTCAAAAATTCAAAAAACGTTTTTGTTTACATAATATATGTGTACCGTGTGTATTTATTATGTGTATATATAAAAAGCACACATACAGTATATATTTAGAACATATTTACATGTATTTATATGTATATATTTATATCATATAATTGATATATTATATATAAATATATTTATTCTTAAAAATATACATGCATGTGTTTGTAGTTATATACACATAATAAATATATACAGCACGCACATATTATTTAAACAAAAATGTTTTCTTTTATATGCAATTAATGTCACGTCACATTAAAATGATGCATTTTAAGCTTCGGTAAAACAAAGAACAAAGATCCAATCTTGTTGTACAATAGTACACTTCATAACTAAAGCATGATTTGTGTGGTTGTGTATCAGGAGGCAGTCAAAGGCTGCCCCGGACAGTCGGCTCTGCCACGGCCAAGGAGCTGATCTTTACAGGCCGGCGTGTCGGGGGTGAACGGGCTGTAGAGTTAGGGCTAGTCAACCGCTCCGTGCCACAGAACCAGACCGGAGACGCAGCCCACAAAGAGGCTCTTAGTCTGGCACGAGAGATCCTGCCTCAGGTCAGTCTGCAGGACATCTCCATCCAACTCTATATATATCAGGTCTAATGAATCACTTCAACAGAGATAATATCATTCAAATATTTCGTTTTTATTGATATACACGTTCAGTTTTATCATGTCCTCAGTGCAACCTGTATATTTGTGAATTATGTTAAAGACTAGGCTAAACTTCATCATACGTATAAATCATGTGAAGTATGTTTAGTTTTGTGCAGTTTTTTTTTTATTTACCGTGTCCCTAAACTCCTAATATAGCCAAAATGTTACGGGATATCAGGAATGACATACAGTATGTATAGGGACCCTCATTATTTAGTCTAGCTCATAGATACCAGTTTTATACGTGCATGTTTTTGTGTTTATGAAATTGTTCTCATACTAGTTCAGCTGTACCCACAGGCATTTCATCACATTCCTGTGCTGTAGTCTCAATGCGTCACTGTACTGTCACAGCGAGCGTCTGGCGTCATGACTCGAGTCGACAGGCTGGCCCTGAAGACAGACCTGGCTCTAATGTGCCATCACAGCCTTCCCTCAGGCCCACTAGTGTCCAGAGCACACAATTAACACCATAAACAATGTTATGGTACAAAAGACACGTGCGTGACCTTGTTGGAGTGGATCTGAAAATACTCACATAATTTGTGGAACCGGAATCTTCTGAAATGTACTAAACTGTCTCGTGACAATGAGAGCATCCTGCTTTTCTGGTTTGGCAAGTCATTATATTAGATTAAAATGAAGATGACCTATTTAAGTCATCGTGGGAACATCACTCAGACACGTCATGCCACTTTAATCAGCTCTTCTGCCCTCCTGACTGAACGGTGTCATGTTTATGTGACTGTGTGATTTTACCCTTGCAGTAAAACATCATAAACAAAGGCCTTGAAATTGATACTTATAATTCAAAAATGTCACATTTAATTAATTGACCGTTTGACTTTGAGACGGTTAAATGTCTATTTTGAATAGAAGCTGTTATTTTCAGCTGTGATATCACGCAGTGCCTGTGGCTTACGAGACATGCTCCCTGTGCTAGAAAGAGGGTCCGGCTGTTTCTGGAAATTAGGAAATTGTAAATTCTCTCATTTTGATCCCCACTGAACTGTAACAGGAAATAAAAAATTGGAACGTGTTTATTTCTTTCTCCCCAGGCCCCGATTGCTGTGCGAATGGCCAAAGTAGCCATGAATGGAGGCGCCGAGGTGGACATCTCTTCAGGAATGGCTATTGAGGGAATGTGTTATGCCAGGGTGAGTTATACATAAACCGTATTAACTAATCTTCTCCATTCAGTTTTGTTTTGCTGGGTTTGACCGGATGTTTTCTGGTTTCTCAGCTCATTCCTACACGTGACAGACGAGAGGGCATGGCTGCGTTTATAGAAAAGAGGCCTCCAAGGTACATCGGAGAGTGAATGTCTGAAGGTTTTAAACCTGCGCAACATGTTTCAGCTCCACACGCACTACATTACAAACACGTCCTGCTTACGTTCCTACAATGTAACTAGTGCTGGCTTTGAAATGCCTACATATAACCACAACAAATCATTCTGTATCTAATGTTCTCTTGATTCTGAAACTATAGATAATACTTTTAAAACATCATAAAGTAAAGAAATATTAATAAATAAAAGAAATGTTGAACTTGGAAATTGAATTGAATTTTTTTATTCTCTGTTTTCGAATACTTTAACCCTTTAACTGAACATTGAGATGAAAGTGCACTATTCAAATCCAAGTATTGGATTAAATTGGATAATATTGATATAAAATTGAAGCCTTGTGTCTAATTGAGTTATGTTCCAAATTTGAAGTTGAAATTAAAAAATTGAGATGTTTGGGTGTTATACCACAAATAGCCACCAGGTGTGATTGAAACTTTTCTACTCAAATGAAAAAAATTCTCTTTCAGTATTACTGAAATATGCAATCCAGAGACTTGGACCTTTCTGACGATATGTATTCTGTCGGGATCCAAAAGACCATAATACATCATTGTAATCACCATAATAATCATTGTTCACCAGAAACATCCATTTAGGAGTCTTAAACCTTGTTTAGTCATATATAGTCAGTGTTGGGGGAGTTACATAATAATATTACTTTTTCTAAGTAACTAGTAAAGTAACGCATTACTTTTTAATCTTAGAGTAATATAGCTGAGTTACTTTTTCAAAAAAGTAACACCAGTTACTTTTTCTTATTTATTGAATGACAAGTCTCATGACTCCAGAATCAGAAATACAGAGCATTGTGTGCGGTGTGTGAATACAGTGTAGCTCTATAGACTAAATGTGAACGTGCATTAATTCATCTCACTCTGAAAAAAACAGATTTAGTATTCGTGAAAATTCATTAAAATAACCTCAGAATATGATGCAAACCTGCAATAATTAAATTACACAGATGTATCTAATCTCATTTTATTAACCAGTGTCTTTGCAGCTGACCTTTGATGATCCAGTTCAACCATATTTACAAACTGAAATGACTTACAAATGAACTATTCTCCTGTATTCTACTTTAAGTGAATTTACTTTTTCTTCAGCCTGAGGTTTATTTGTGACACTTTTAGGTGTGCTTTTATATTTGCTATAAATAGAACGTCTTATATTAAAAACAAACACTCAAGCTCTGCCCATATTAAAAAAAGTAACGCAAAAGTAATATAACGCATTACTTCCCATAAAACTAATACGTAATTAGTTACTTTTTTTAGGAAGTAACTCAATATTGTAATGTATTACTTTTAAAAGTAACTTTCCCCAACACTGTATATAGTTTGTGAAGATTACATTAAGTAATAAAACACCTTAAATGAAAGTATTGACCGAGGCAGCAAGGCTTTTACGTTCTTTAATCCTCAAACATCATTTGCATGAAGGTGAATCTGATCAGCAGTACTCGGAGTAATGAAGAGATCCGGCACAAACTACACCCTGTCCTCGTGGAGGGTCCCCGCTCAGTCAGCTCATTAGGTTCATTTACAATGCCAGGTAAAATTTAACATCGATATTTGTTAATGTCCAAACTGAATCCAAAACGGATGTACCGTGAAGTTTTTCAGGTCTGTAAACCTGGCTAAAGTTGCCAGATGAAGTAGAACTACAGTAGAAATGATAACCAATACTAATTTATGCAATGTGCAAAAACAGCTGCATGACACGATAAGATTTTCTGGAGCATTTCATCAAAATACTTGGCCCAGTTACAAACAGAAACTCAAATCCATGCTGTTCATCCAGTGCAGTTAAACATTCATACACAAAAAACGAAAGCTTCTTTAGATCGCTGGAGCAAAACAGAATATCTTTTTTTTTTTTATTGCGATTTCAAACCAGACCGGTTGAACCTGCTTCATTGGTGTTAAATTAAATCCAGCTTCGTTCAATGCAAGCATGTTCAGCGAGAAGGCAAATCCAATGACTTTCGGCAGCGCGCCAGAGTTTCCACCATGAGAACAAAGTTCTTCCTCTTCACTTTTTTACGTCCACATGCTAGATTTCTCAGCGTGGTTTACAAGGCAATCCATTTATTGATGCGCTCCTGCTTTCCAGCAAAGGCGAAAGCTTTAGTTTTCCCATCTCCGTCCGTTTCGTTTGCTTCTGAAGAGCTTTGGGTTCTTGAGGAACCTTTCATCTGAGAGTCCAGTACCATTTTTGAAACAAACTCAAATCTGGATCATAATACCTTGCGTGCAACACAACATCACAAACATTGTCATCTGCCACGATTGATAAAAATATATGTCATCACTAAAGCTCTCTCATGCTGTTCAACACACTTTATTCCCTCTCTTATACGCTCTATTTAACATATTTCACACTTAATGTCACCTAACAGTATTTCCACAGAACATAACTTTATCTGTTGTGGTTTGTTTTTGACATTAATCTGTCATATAAATAAAATTTCCTATGGAGTTGCATCCAAATCTGAATATGCACATGCTCTTAATACACACATGCACACACACACACACACAAACTCTAGCGTGTGTCCCATGTTTGAACATAAACACACCCTCTTAGCTGCTGCGCGTGTAAATAAACAATTCCTCAGATCACGGAGACTTAAGTCTGACGTCAAATAAATAGCAGATTCGGTCGTGTGCAAACATATGCGAAGTAACTCATCCTCACGGCCCTCCTCACAGGAAGAGCAGCAGAGCGTCGCTGTCATACGGATGGGCACGAGTAAACACAAACACGTACAAAAAGCTTCCAGTGTTTTTTGCGACAGCCGAGCCCCTGAAGTGTGTCATGGGATGTTTTTCTCTGGAAAACAAAAAGAAGTGTGGAATTGAAACCTCACGTTCGATCTGAAACTGAACCACTTAAGCGAAGCTTTGAAACACAATATCAAGGTTAAATCCTTTAAAAGGGTTAGTTCACCTGAAAATGAAAATCCTGTCAATAATTACCCCCCCTCGTGTCGTTCCAAACCCCTTCATTCATCTGTACACAAATGAGTTGATGATAGAGAGCTATAAAATCTGGAAGTGCTCCGTGTATAAAGTTACCGTGGACTCTGAATCACTGAAAGACTGATTTCATGTGGGCGTGAACGTCAAACATTAGCATATTGCAGCTCACTTTAAAGCATTCAAATCTCTCTTCCCATGGTGACAAAGCAGCACTGTGCTCTCAAACACTGCTTTATCAGGAACTACAGACATGATGAAATAAAATTGAGACCGATTATCGCAGATTAGCATCACGCAAAGAAAGGATTTGGAAAAAAACAATAGCCGAATCGAGAGTCGTTGAGCAAGTAAAGTAAAAACAAATGCATATTATTCAACAATGAAAGTGTTTTGACCTTGCACGCATGTCAGCCTGTTATTAGAGACTCCCGAAACCAATCAACCTTTCATTACCTGTAACAGGGACACTTTAGATTGGTGTTCTGAAGATGTTCATAAGGATGTAATTGAGGACATAATTTTCATTTTTGGGTAAACTATCGCTTTAAAATGTTAAACCTGACTTTGGTTCTTCTGTGGACACGTACCTCTTTGTGTGTGTGTTTGGGGCGGCCCCGTGTATCCTGTGCGCGCTCTGTGGCGATGTAAACTGTCTAGGATGCTTTCGGTCAATCGGTGCACGTCGCTGTGGGTTTTGGGATGTGACCTCACCGCCTCTAGCTGCTGCAGTCCTCCCTCCTCCAGTAACATGCTGCAGTACCGCCCCGCTGCATTCAGGCAGTACAGGAAATAAAATGAACAACACGAAGCCTCTGGGCTCAGATGTGTGGGGTTTATAGTGCTGATCTCACCATTTTTGCTGCACACGTGCTGCATGGCCCATGCGGCCCACAGCTGGACTCCTGGGGTCTGGTAGCACTCCAGTAAAGGGAAGAAAGGGTTGAACGACCTGGAAAAGACACACAGAGATGTACGCTAAACACTTTATTTCTTTAGAATACTAGAAATCATTTTCTTTCTAGTGAATGAATGGCAAAGTAGAAGTCTGTAAAAGCATTAAACTGAAGCCTGAACGTGACGGTCATGTCCAGCGTAGTGTACTAGAACTATTTTACAATAGCTTGTGAATAAAGCTGAAACAAAACATACAGTACATACTGAGATGAAAAAAATAAACAAACCGTGAACTGAAAATTAGAAATGTTCAAAAAAAATGAAAGACTAAAAAGTAAAAAAATTAAATAAAACAAATAAAAAGGGAAAAGCCAAACATTTATTTTAGTGTCTTAAATTGAATTTTAAATTAAGAAATACAAATTAAAACTGAACATGTTAATAATAATTCAAATACAGAAAAAAAATCTAAAATGCTTTAAAAGTATATTATTAATACATTTTGAACATGTTTTAGTTCATTAACTTTAATGTTAATTGCAAACTACATCATTGCCTTTACATTAATAATAAAAAACATTTTATGATTTATTTTTTTTGTACAGCATATTAAAATGTTTATTCAGTGTTTAATAATTAAAAAAAACTGTTTCATGTCATAAACAAAAAAGGACAAAAATTGCTCATATATAGTTAACTTTATTCCTCATTAAACTTTTTTTTTCTTTGTCTTATAATATATATATATATATATATCTTTTTTTCATGTCCAAACTCAAGTTTTAAGGAATTAAGAGCCCAAATGAACTTATTGAAATTTAATCATGTTTTAAATGACCCAATCCAGACCGGACAGACGTTTCTGGTGCGTTGTGGTCATTTCTCACCTGTATGCTACCATCTCACATTCCGGCGTTGGCCACTTCAGAATGGCTGAATGCTGTGAGAGATACATAATGATTAAACCATTTACTCCGGCATCAGGTGCCGTCGTCTCCCAAACAATTTCTACTCGTGTTTGTGCAAACACACACCAGTTGCTCCAGCAGCGTGGTCCTGAGTGACAGGTCGAGGGTCCACACAGTCTCGCCCCGTGAGGTGAGGTGGGCCAAGATACCTGCGGCAAAATAACTGACCTCCACCTCTGGACTGTGTAGCAGAGAGCGGATGTGATCCAGAAAACTCTGAACCATCAGCTCCCCGTGCAACTCCCCCACCTCAGCGATGTTATTCTGAAAGCAAAGAGAAATAGTCTCATACTGTCTAACGAAGGGAAACTATTAGCATAATCCCTCAGCAGTGCTTCCTTTGACACCAAGAAGGCGTTTTATCAGTGCCGCCCACAGCTTCAGTTTCACCCGAGCACAACACTGCAATATGTGTTTCTCTCTCCACAGCTCAGAATTATTAGGGGCTTGATACAAAAATGTCTTGTGTTTGATGCGTTACATATGCATGCGCACACAAGTGGTTGAGTGGGGGGTTTTAAAGCCCAAAAAAAAGGTCTTATGCACACCAAGGCTATGAATAATTCAATATAACAGTAATAAGTGATGACAGACCATTGAATACTTTAATACATCATACACTTGTGTGTGCTAAATGAAAACGACTTATTTTAAGGATCAAATCAGCTCTTGAACCAGTGTTTCTTACCAGTAAACCCAGGACCTTCTGTTGAATGGATGACTCTGATGGAAAGGACTGGAAAAAAAAGACATTTTGAGATGAGAACTACTGTTGCGTTCTTTCAAAAATTCTAGCAAAAGGTGTGAAGTGTTTACCTCGAGTACTTTGATGAAGAGCTCTAGTCCCTGGTTCTCGATGAAGTGTCTGCAGGTGGTGGGAGATTCATCCGTGAGGTTCCACAGAGCGCTGAGAGTGAACTTCAGCGTAGCGTCCACGTTAACCTGACACGTTTTCTGACGCACGATGTGCAGGAGTTGCTATGAAGCGAAGACAGCGAGAAAGATAAGTGTCCATCTATTCAAGTGTTACAAATAATAAACAGAGAGAAGAAAAAACAACAACTTACCTTCACGATAAACAGCTCTGCTCCTAACTGTGCAGTCTGCTCTGTGGACAACTGTTACAGAAACACGCACAAAGAGTTAGCTTGTGAAAAAATAATAATACTGTGGATGTTAATGCCTATCGTCAACCGTATATCATTAGAAAACGTCTTGAGTATATAATGTTATTTTTGTTTTCTTCGGGCAAAAAAAGTATTCTCCTAGCGTCGCACAGCTGAAGCTGATCCAGTGATGTCACATGGACTGTTAACTGATGTTTGTACTATGTTTCTGGATCTGGGATCATTTCAGATGCTGTCTCTGGAGGAACAGATAGCTCTCTGGTATCAGCAGAAATATCTTCATTAGTGTTCTGAAGATGAACGGAGGTCTTACGGGTTTGGAACGACATGAGGGTGAGTGATTAATGACAGAATTGTCATTTTGGGGAGAACTAACCCTCTAACAAAAGAATATACTCTTCACGTTGTTCCAGACTTTATTTTGTTTTAGTGCATTGAGGTCTCTGAAGCTCTCTAGAGGTGTTCATATGAATAATCGGCTCACTCCCTGGTGCAGTCTGCTGGGTGAATCTTCATATGAATCTCCTCTGTTCACTTGAAGTGGAGTGCAATTCAAAAAGGTGGCTGGATTCCCCTGAGGGTAAGTGTCTGAAACAAGGATGTTGTTGTTTGTTTTTCATGTGTTCGCTGAAGAGAGATGATCATCTTCAAATGAGCTGAATCAGTGGAGATGAGTGTTTTTGTGATCCGTCATAAAGGTGTTTCAGAGGGCATTAAAACAATATTAATCTATTAACTATTAGCCTATTTAACAAACTGCCAGTAAATGATCATGTGTGAACAGGACCTTTGTAAAAAAAAAAAAAAATTGTAAAAATACACACCGGTAAATCAGTTCTGGTAATTTAGTAGAAAGGGAAGTTGTACTAATTCCAGTAAATGACTGCTATGATGCTGCGTGTGAATGGCCAGAAAGCCATTGCTTGTGTGAACAGCATGTTTATGTATTTACCGGTGAACTCACTTTGGTCATTTTACAGTAATTTCCCGGTATTGCTGTGTGAAAGGGTTATTAAAGGAGAAGTTCACTTTTACAAAAACTTTTGCTGATAATAAACTCACCCCCATGTCATCAAAGATGTCCATGTCTTTCTTTCTTCAGTCGAAAAGAAATTAATGTTTTT
>JAUMHG010000067.1:5535370-5549529 GCA_032359395.1 Enteromius anoplus
AAGTCATAACTTTAATAAAGAATATCTCTTTGGTTTTGAAACTTGAATCTTTGTATCTTCAGGGATCTTATCTCTGCTCTAACAGCTCGTAACACTCCACAGAGAAAGAACACTTGAAATTTTATCATAATACTCCTCTAATTATTTGACAGCACTGATAAATATCTAAATATCTAAACACTTGTCGACCAAACCTAAGAGGCGGTGCTTCTGTAGCACAAACAGCTATATAGAGACCAAATACATATCTGGGGGTATTGTACTTATTGACATCTGGGCCTTGGTCTCCATTCACTGCCCTCCATGTCGTCCTCTCTTTCTCTGAACGATTTATTAGCGCAGGCATGTTTTATCCACCGTCTGTAAGGTTGGGCTCTCGGCCACACAGACTGTGATTTATAAAGCTTTTGATGAGACTACCACACATTGAATACTAATGTAGCGTTTGGGGCTTTTTTCTGACTCTGGGAAGAGACAAAATCATGACGACTGAGTGGAACTGAATGTTATATGATTTGTTTAATGTGTTTGTGGGAAATCACTGTGGCTGGCATGCATTTTTGGATCGTTATTTACGGTCATTACAGTAATTTGTGTAATTAGGTCTACTGTTTTGTGTCGTTGAGCGGTATGATTGATTGTGCAGCGGCGTTGTTTGGCTTTGATTGTCTTGGCAGCAGTTTTTTGGATGCTTGCTCGGAGAGGAGAGGTTGCAGGTCGTCTCTTTGAAAAGACGAGGTCTGCTTCTCTGGAAGACGATACTGAGCTAACCTCTGATTTGCTGAGTGTCTGGGCTTGATTTAGCGAGGAGGTTTAGCCAACGTGGGTATCAGTCGACAAATGATGTGTGTAGATGATGGTTCTTTCTAGATAGTCTGGATCTGATCTGGCAGTTGTAGTGTTCTGTGGAAGGATTGTTAGCACTTTCTCTGAATCGGCGTCGTTGTGTAACATGAGAGTAAACGGCAGAGGGTGACAAATATGAATGTGAACGTCAGGCTACTGCTTTAACATGCCTTGTTGTTTCTGATATTGGGTTTAATTAAAAGATATTCAAAAGTTTATACTGCATTTGCATACATACACACATACACATACTGTACATATACATCAGGGGTGTAACGGTTCACAAAAATCACGGTTCGGTTCGATGCGATACAGCAAAAAAAAAAAAAAAAAAATTTCTTCACATTTTTATTTATTAAAATTAACATAAAAGTATGTTTTGGAAAAGTCAGTCTTGGATGGTATTTATTTATTAATTACAACTTAATAAAAAGTAGATTTGAGCCATTTCAAATCGTGAAGGCTGAGCGCCATCCTGCGGGACAATCCGCGTGGGAGAAGATGACGACAGGGGAGGGATCCACTATTTCATTTTGTGGTGTTTATGTGTCACCAAAAGGCTTAGGGGCCGTTCACAAGCATGTTCACATTCACATCTTTATTTTCAATAGAGCTGCGCAGGTTATAACGGACAGCGCCTTCATGGTTGCCTAGTAACAGCAGACGCTACAGAAGCGCGAGCGCCCAAGCGCTTTCAAATTGGTGCGATGCACCTCGCGTTTTTCCACTCGTTTTTAAACTTATTTGGCTACGTTAAAATTGGCGAAGGAAAATGCCTAACTGAATGCCGAGGGGATGGTTTGTGATGTGTGTGTTTCTAGTTTTTGTCTGTTTGGGGGTGGGAGGAGCAGACGCGGGTTCCCTGTCCAGTCGTTTGTGCTGCCTTGTTGAGCGCAGCACTGAAAACATTATATTTTACACAGTTTCTTCTTCTTTTTTTTTTCTCTGAATCGTTCGGTTTGTAACGCGTACCGAACCAAAAGCCTCGTACCGAACAGTTCAATACGAATACGCATATCGTCACACCCCAAATATATATATATATATAAATACACACACACACATACATACATACATATTACATGCCTACATACACATATATAATATAATATTATTATATTATTATATTATAATTATTTTCTTGTTCTTATTACATCAAAACTACTCTGTGAATCTCTAAACTATTGCAAGCTTTTTTGCCAAAACGTCACCATAATGTCAGATGTATGTTAACTTTAACGAGGTTATCTTATTAAGTAAACAACACAATAAAACTGTCAAAATTCATGTGGACCAAATGTAAAATGCTCAGTTGAATATATTTTACTACACCACAAAAATTTGTTTTTTCAGTGCATTTCATTCTTTCTACTAATTTATTAATTTTAGCTTTTTTTGTTATTTCTCAAAAAAAAGTGAGAAACATCACAGAAAAAGTTGACTTTAGTTAATCCACTCTCAGAAATATAGCTGTCATTGGGGAGTGCCTTTTAAAAAGGTACACTTTTGTACATGTTACGTTCTAATATGTACACTTTAAGGACTAATACATGCCTGTAAGGTACCAAAATGGACCTTTTAGAGACAAACATGTCCTTTTTGAAAAGGTAGCGCCCCGGTGGCAGCTTTGCTACCTTTATTTCTGAGAGTGGAGGTTTGTTTTGTCTTGTTGAGAAGTGCTGCGAGGTTGACCAGACTTCATGTCTGTAGTCAGATGTGTGTTTCTGCAGGATTGTTCACACTAAAGCTTCAGACCGAGTGTACAGCAGACAGTTCATACACAGTATGGCAGAAATATGAGCTCACGGCTGTAATGCAGACCAGAGGCTTTTCTACATGCATTAAAACAGCAAAACTTGATGAAATGTCTTTTAGAGTGGTGTGTAAAATTACGCAACTTTTTCCAACCTACATGCATGCAAACATCTCCGGTCTGTTCTCAGCACCACCCCATTAGCCTTTTTACAGGCGCTCTAGAAGCACGCTCTGACCCACAATGCCCTGGGTGGAATGGAAAGCTATGTTGGATTCCAGTGGAATAATACAGTGATATCGATCAACTGGCAATCCTGCCGGCGTTTACTGCTTTGCTTTAATTAACAGGGTTTTTTTCAACACTGCAGATGTTGCTCAGTATTTTTTGATGAAGTAGCTCTATTAAAGCAGCAGAGGTTGTTAAACACATTGTTACAGAAGCCTGGTGTTTTTTTGTTAATCCTGGGTCGACTGCAGTTCATTGGGTGTTTTTGTGACTCTGAGTGTGTGTGTGTGTGTTTCTTTCCAGGGGAGGTGAATTGTTTTTGAGGCTCCAGATTTCAATGTTTTGTTCTCTTCTGAACTGAAGTGAAGTGTGTGCGATAAAGAAGCAGAAGTGGGTTTTTGTTAATCAGTGAATCTGAAGGTCACCGCCTCGCCGTCTGCGAGCAAAAAGAAAAACTGGAAGAAGACAAATAATGGGCTTTGTTAAAGTAAATAGTTGACCTCTGTAATTGTTAACAAAGGCTTTTGTACCAAATATTATCATTTTTTGACTCAAGTGATCAAATACTTATTTGACACAATAACACAAAAACAGACCCCTTGCTGTTTTTGTATTCCACTGAAATCAAATCATACGTGTTTGAAATGACATGAGGGTCAGTAACTGAGGACAGAACTTATTTCTGATCGATCCATGCCTGTTGTTGGTGGTAGAGATGCTGATCAGTTCAGTCTTTGATAACCCGGGGTTTCCTCCGGAGACGCTTTCATCGGGTTGGAAGGATGATAGATCAGCATCACAGAGACACATGACTGGTGCACATGTATGTTCAATCGTAAAACCCTTCCTATTAGTTGCACTATAACAGTGGGTTTCTCTGGCCTTCGTGACTATGACGCACATGAGGGTTCAGTCTGGACGGAGCAGCATGTTGCATACGTACTATTGTGAAGAATGCTGGTAGGGTCTCAGAAAAGACCACTGCAGACACACGTGAGCCAAACTAGCTGCACAGATCACGTGGCAGTCTGCCCGACACATGGATGTGATCCACAACACGAGAGATCATCTTAAAACCTGCGCTCTGTCTTCATGTTCTGCTTTACAGGAAATGCAAAAAACCTGGTCAAGGGCCAAGCAGTCCTGAACACCATGAGCTTTTCACATTACAAGAAATGGATCCTTGTCTGTTATATAATACACGTGTTCACTCATTCCGTGAGCGTTAGTATTAAATCTCTATATATATTGTTATAGTGCAAATAGCACTGGCTAGAGACGCCTATTTTCTTGCCGACTGTAATTCTCTCTTTGATTTCCAGCTCCCCTGTTTGTCTGATTTCGAGCTGCTTGTGGTTAGATGGATGAGCTCCATGTTTCCAGGTTCAGTTAATGAGTGTTATATCCTGAATGCATCACAAGGTCAGAGTTTGATGTACTCTTTCGTCACTGCTCATCTCCCGTCATCTTATGCATGATTCCCACGGACTAATCGTTTGAAGCTGCCAGCTGATGTAGTCTTTTCAAGACATGATGTGTTGTTCTGGTTTTAGTCTGATATAGATACATCAGCACTGTTACATCTCAAAATGATGTTGCGTTTTAGAAGCAGTACAAGCCTTTTCAGGAAACATAAAAGAAAGTGGAAGAAAGGGAACATAAAACCCAGCTATTATCTCTTTTCTATTGACTTTGCACTGCTTTAAAGACTTTTGTGTGATAGCAACGCTCCCTGGGAACACTACTGACTTCCTCCTGAAATCCATGAAACGGAGCAAACTGTGTGTCCTTCGTGAGTTTCCCTGGGTTCATTGCTTTGTGCTTTATTCAGTCTGTCCCCGCCAGAAGACGACACAGTATTTGACATCAGCATACTGATGCTTTAGCCAGCGTTCCCTTTTATTCTAGTTTACACTCAAGAAATCACCTAGAAAAAGAAAACCCTGAGAAATCTGTGAACAAACTGCGTATCTTATTATGGATGCACAAAACCACTTTCACTGACTTTTTCATGAGCTTTTCCCTCCTGCTGAAATGACTCAATCCGAGCATTCCTTAGCCATCTTCAAGCAAGGCTAAAGACGCATATCTTTATTTGATCCTCTAACTCTAACACACTTCTGTTTGCTCTTTTTGTTGTCTTTTTTTATCGAAACCCATCACTTGTGCTCTCTATTTGTTTTCTAACTGCTTGTTTTCTATTCCTACTCTATCTACACTTCAGTATGTGTGTATATGTGTTTTTGATGGATGTGTGTTCCTATGTGTACTTAATTGGTCTAACCGAAGCTTGTTTTAGCACTTGTGTTTTACTGCTCTGTTGTCCTCATTTGTAAGACGCTTTGGATAAAAGCATCTGCTAAACACTCTTCCAACTACTGATTCAGATGCATGTTATTTGGGAGTGAAAAAGGTTGTTTCAGTTTTTGTTTGTCATTTGTGTGTGTGTGTGTGTTCTTATTTGATCTGTTTGGGTTTTGTTGTGTCTCAAATGTTATTATTTTTTTTTTCGTCACTTTTTTTTGTTGGGCCGTCGCGATAACCGCAATACTGTAATACCATGCTCGTGATTTGTGCTAAACAGAGTGAAACATCAGCTTCAGCGTTACCCAGGAGTTGCTTGTCAGTTGACTCGATTGGAAAGTGGCGCTTAATGTTAAATTAATTTCAAAACCTTGCTTCATGAATGAATGATGTTTTTGTCTCTAGTCACTTGTAAAGACGATTCTTTAAAGCCAAATCCTGGCGTAACAATGTGACTGAGCGCAGAGATGATAAACTGTGTTTTCATTACCCTTCAAATGACATAAATCGAAATGGTGAAAATGTTTATGCTTGCTTCAGATGGATGTCCAACACTGTTCCTGTATCCCAGAAAACGATTAAATAAATGTACATTCTTCGTTCTACAAGTCCTGTCTTTGGGTTTGTAGATTAGCATGAACTCACTAACATTATCGGCTCTAGTTTTAATGTTCTGCTTGAACAGGTGAAAATCTGAATTTAATGAGTGTATGGCAACCAGAAAATTAAGGTTTAATTTGGAATGCTTAGGGACATTTTGCTCTGTTTTGTTTGGGTTCAGGACATTGAATAAAATGAATGATATCGCCTATCCTCTCAGGAGACCTGGAATCAGTGTCACAAGGACCCCAGACACAAAGTTTTTCATCAGTGTTCACTGCCGCAGTCTCACAAATGCATTGGATCACAGTAGAAGAAGGGAAATCTGCCATTAACCTCGTGTTTTGCTCTCAGAGCGGCGAGCGACTGGTTTCATTAAATCTCAGTAGGTGACTTTCCTCATCCCAGATTCTGAACTCCTCGCTGGGGGCTCAGATTTGTTGCTCATGGAGAAACTGATGCAGCAGAAGTGATTTCACTGGCACGTCCCGGTGCTGGAGACACAATGCCGAACGCACACGAACTTAGCTGTGTGTGTGTTGGCTGGCGTGCTCACATCTGTGTTTGTGTGTGTTGCTAAGCTGCTACCTCCACAGGTTGCTGACTCATTAAGTCACTGTTTGCTAGCGTGACCTCATGAGTGCGCGGCTGTGCTGCTGCTGCCGGGTTCAAGATTTCATTGTTCTTGAAGTCCCATCACGGAGTCGCTGACGGGAATTAAATCTCTCTGTGTGGCTGAATGCATATCAGGGTTTGTGTTTTAATGGCGCTAACAGCTCATTTGAAACGGATCCTCTGCTGGAAAATGTCTGAGCGTGTGGCGTAATTACGTAACGCACGGTTGCATAATTATATTCTGGAGTTTCCAAATGTGAATTTCTGAGCGTGGCCGATATGTCGTATATTAGACTGTCACTACGGCTTCAGTGGAAGGCAGAGCAGGCGGAGTAGTTTTCATGTTCGTGTTTTGGAGATTTAGCATGTGAAATTGATGTTTATTCGACGGTGTAGTTGCCAAATTCACATTGTTAAATATTATTTTAAAAGCTTTTCCATTCTCGTTCAGTCAATCAGTCATGCCATGCGAGCGAGGCTCTGAGATCCTGAGATTGAGACTTCTGTGTTTGGAAGCAAAATGAAGTGTACGAAGCGTGACAGATTCAGACTTCTGCTGTCAGAGGCCCCATTAATGATGTTTTCTAGGGTCACTGGTCATGAGTGATGCTCGCCCTGTTTTAGGTGTCCCGTGCTGATGTGTTTTTTGGCATCGCAGACTCTCCTGCTGTGCTCGGTTGACTTGATTGTTTCCGTCCAGTTTCTCCAATCACACATGATTTTGTTATTTTTACGTGACTATTTTTGTTCTCTTGTTTTTGCAGGAGCTCTCTAGTTGTGGCTGGAACAAGAAGGAGAAACACAGTTCAGCACCCAACGCTGTGGCCTTCACGCGGCGCTTTAACCAGGTAAACCACTGACACTTGTTGTTGTCCCGTTAATTAGATGTAACTGTAGACTTCAGCTGAGGAGGTTAAATTGGGAAGACGGCAGCTTATAAAACAACACAAATATGAACAAGTAGTACTAGCAAAGATTTAATTAAATGCATTCAAAGATTTCAATTCATTCTTTGAGAATAGAGGGATTAAAAAAAAATTAGGAAAAACAGCTTTTATGTAAGTCAGATGAAGACAAAAACAAAAGTTTTGTTTTTATATTTTGTTACCATCCCAAACCATCAAAAAATGGTACAGAAACCAAAAGAAACTGATACTTAGGATTCTTTGATTGATTAAAACTTTAAAGGAATGCATGTATATACAGTGTGTATGTGTGTATATATATATATATATATATATAGTGCAAGAATGAACACACGACAAGAAGAGCTCAAAATAAAGCCCGAGGGTGGATTTATTAACAAGTAAGGTGCTCAACAAAGGTGCAGAGGGCTGAGTGGTGACTTCTCCCGGGACGGTTCCAGTCCTTATTGCTATATACCTATAGGTTTCTAGAGTGAAAAAGAGAGAACAGGTTAGATCTCTGCCCCGTGGAGAACGTGTCTTCATCCCTGGGGTGCCTCGCACGGTTTATCTGGCCGTGGGCTAACGATCTCCAGCTGGGGCTGATCAGCCGGTGAAGAGGGTGCTGAGGTGTTCCTCGCTGGTTCCCAGGGCAACGCTGATTAGAACTCTGGATGCTCGTCACAATGTATATATACACACACACACACACATCTTTTGTAACAATGTAAAAGTCACAGCACTCACTTTTGATCAATTTAATGCATTCTTGCTGAGTAAAAGTCCCTTTTTCTTTTCTTTTTTCAGAAGAACTTTTACGATTTATTTATTTTTTTCTTTTCACCCCAAATGTTTGAGCAGTAAAATGTGATTTCTGAAACATTCTTTTCAATTACAATAAGTTAACTGGAGAAACGATATTTGCATTACATTTTTAAACATTATAACCAGTAGCTTTTTATTTTAAAACATACTTTTCCCTTCACAGTTATACTCAAATGTCCGTGTGGTCAGCCGTGTTTACTACGGCAGGAAACATGTTAATTGTTTCTGTGGTCACGTGTGTTGGACAGTTGGTTTGTTTTAAATAAAATAAAGTCAAATCCTACGAAGCGGAAAATAAGGTTTCCAAGTGGTTTGTGTCAGGGATTGGGCATTAAAGTGCAGAAAAGTGTTGGTCCAGGTAAATGTTGGGGTCAGGAGGGGGGAGGACTCTCTAGTAGCTCAGCTTCCAAGGGCTGGCATGCTTGTGATGCGCTGGCGGAGCATGTTTGAGAATTACTGCATTGCCTTGGTTTGGTAAAGTGGCAAAATGACATTGCTGTCAAGGTTCTTGTTAACAGAATTTGGACTCCGTGCTAACAGTCGCTCCAGGTGAATGAGACAAGTGGGAAACTACGCTTGCGTTTACAGTGATGGCAGTGTTTGAGAGCTCATCGCTGCGCTGAGGCCTGTGTGAAGACAGTGGATGCTAGGGCTGGGAAACCCTGACTTGATCCAGTTGGCCTTTGAAGAAAATATGTGGCCCCCTCTGAGTGTGTACAAGTTTCTGTGTGCAATCGTTGCTTCATAATTGGCAGAAGTGGACGGTGTGTAACCAGAAGGGAATGATTGTTGATTAAGGTTATATGTAATGCAGAAGTTGTTTTTGTGCCTCAAACACACCCTCACAGACGCAGGCTTTCTCCCCTGATAATACAGCTAGCGCTCTGTAATAAATATAAGAAGATCAGGGAGGAATTTGTGTTCTGTGGAAACTTCTCTCTCTATGCATCCTGAAAACGGCTATAGCGGCTGTTCGGGAACCCACATGCACTCGCCTGCCAACACAAACGTACTTTAAGAAGGATGATGCTTGGAAAGGCGAGAACAAAACGTCCTGAAAACACAGGAACACAAGGTTACTAAATGATATGAACTATAGCTTTTTAAATGAGCGCAGGAGTGATCGTGACTTGCACATGAGGGTTCGATATGAGCTTGCGGCCCCGTTTCTTCACATGTACATCTGTTTTCCTCTCGCGGAAATGATTTACCGCGCTCGTCAGCATCAGTGGTGCGCTCGCATATTAATGGCATAGATTTGCCGCCATAGATCAAGCGTGTTTTTCGTGAGCTGGTTGCTGCTGTTGCTGCATTCATGATGTCTATCGACCCAACCCTACTTTCAAATGAAAGATTGAGTCATCGTGACTGAACTGAATCATGTAAACGCTTGATTCATTCAGAAACGAATCACTGTCATGTCGCTCAGAGACGCAAAATAATGGGATTTTCTGAATTTTCTGAGAAGACTGTCACTCTTTGTGTAAAAGCTAATAACTAAGCTATATGAAATGATATAAGTATATACATTTTCTACCTCATGTCTTGAATTTGTGATTAATTTAAAGGCATTTTATGAGACTATGAGAATGTAATGTAATACTCAATAATGTCAAATCGCACATTGTTAAAACATATATATTTATATATAGTCTGATAATTTCATCATTTTTATCGCACACTCCTGTGATTCATACTGAATACATAACATAACTATATATTAATGTCACTGAACTCTGTTAATTGTAGTGCTGTCAAAATGTGCACATTAATTTTTTTTTTTTTTTTACATATTTTATATTAAAAAAAGTTGAAATAAACTGCCTTAAACTGTAACATATTTTATACGAGTCACATTTAAAAACATGTCTGTAATGAAAGGATTTTAATAATGGTCTTGTCTTCCTCATCTAACACGTGTCCGTTCATTAGTCGAGACCAAGAGGGTCAGAAAAGGTCAGGGTAGTTTATAGATGTAAGGATTATTTTTCAAATTAGTGTGATAACTTCAGATTTCTGTGTCTTTATGCTGAAAATATGTTTTCAATATGTTTTTATTATAATTGAATCATGTGAAAAAGTGTATGTAGTCTAATAAATGTTAAAATTGATAGCTCTATTCAATAAATCGTTCTCTTTATTTGTGTTCTAAAATGCTAAATAAATAAACTAATAAAGGATTGGAATGACACATGTGTGAATAAAGGATGACAGAATGTCCAGAGTTGTGTGAACTCTTTTGGTGATCATTAGTAGTGTGCCATTATACAGTATTTAGTTGGGTTAGGGTTAGGGTTAGGTTAGCTGATACTTTTCTCATCAGTTCACCCAAAAATAGAAATTCTGTCATTAATTAATCATCATCAACCCGTAAGACCTATGTTCGTCTTCAGAACACAAATTGAAGGCTAATGTGGAGGACTCGAGTTGTGGAGTAAATCATTATCTTGTAGCTTTATAAAATTAGGGTTGAACCCGGATGTCACATGGACTATTTTATTGATCTCTTTGCTAGGTTTCTGGATGTCGATTGTGATAATTATATCGAGAGGGCTCTCAGATTCATCATTTTGGTTCTGAAGATGAACAAAGGTCTTACGGGTTTAGAACAACATGAGGGTGAATAATTAATGACAGAATTTGAGTTTTTGTGGGAACTATCCCTTTAAATATAGGTGAATGATGATGTATAGTTAGCTAATTATGATGTAGCTCGTTGGTAATTACTATTCTTTTTTTTTATTTCTTTTTTTTCCCAACAGCAGTAGATCAATCCAGGTTATTGACAGTGGTCTGGTTCGGTTGTGTTGTGTAAAATGTGCCGTTCATGTTGTTTCTATGACTATAAACACATGGTAAAGCGCTTTTTCCACAAATATACAGTCCAATCTTTTTTCTCTCTGGCTAGACCTTTATTCTCCCCACTTCAAAGACTCACAAATCAACGTTTTGGGTCTGTCATGCACAAACATGGAGAGTATTCATATTACATTTACTCCTATGTACTCAATTCAGGGAATAATGGATGCAAACCCGGTTATAAAAATGCACTCAAAGATTACCCATGGACAGATGTTAAAAATTAGGCACACATGGGTATCTTTTACCAGGGGATATTTGCATAAGGTCTTTTTTTCCCAGTCCTGCCCCCCTATTTCAGTTTGTTCTTTTCCTCTCTTTCTTTTTTGACATGTTTTCCTTGACTTGGTGAAATAAGAGGTGCATGGAGATGAAATATTCTCTAAAGGAGTGTGTGGGGAGAAGATCTGCATGACTCAGAATCAAGCTACAAAATTGATTTCCTCTTTGTGTAAGGCAGGTGCAGGTGTGTGTGTGTGTGCGCTCAGGCGTGAGATGGAGTGTTTGCGCTGTGTGTTTGTGTTCAGGAGTAAGTGTCTGCTGTACCATGCTGCCTTTCCTCTTCATTAGTCGTTAGAATTAAATTCTTTCCGCTGGTTTGAGGCGTTCCGGTTCCATCCAAAGACGCGGCTTCACAACAAGCAGCAGGAGAACACACACAGTAGGGGAGATGGTGAAACAATGACCTCACTGTGTGTGAGTCCCAGCATCAGACATGTGAGGAGGGACGGGGAAAGAGGGAAAGATCTGGAAAGTCAATGGGAGAATTGGAAATGGGGGGCTAGGGGGTTGGCAGGGGTTGGAGGAGATGAAGAGTGATGTTTCAACAATCCGTGTCTGAGGTTGCATAACGTCTGAAGCTTAAAATACAATCCTCCTTCTTGTCTCTTGGCTTCTCCTCTCACTGTCTTTTCTTCTCTTCTGGTCTCGTTCTGTTCATGTCTTGTTTAGGGTTTTCCCCTTATTGTCTCGTCTCAGTCTTGCCTTGTGTTCTCCTCTCTTTTCTTACAGTTTTGTTTAATCTTTTCTCGTTTTCATTCTTCTCATCTTCTTGTCTCCTTTTAAACCGTTCTCCTCTTGTCTAGGGTTCTATGAAATCCATTTAATTCCATTTAATTTCTTTTCTCGACCCAATTTTAATTTTTCTCTGCTCTTTTTTTAATAGTAAGATTCAATTTCATTCATCTAAAAGCATGTCTTATTAATTAAATTGTTTTATTAAGTTGAACAAAAATGACTTGTTTAGGCCCTTTTTCTCATCACATTTTTTATTGTTATTGTTTTTTAGTAATTCTAACTATTCAAATGCATAAAACAACTTTGTCTTAAAGTAGTCTTATTAATTTGTGTGTATATAATTCTTTCTGGTTATTAAATTAAGGCATACAACCATACTTTTATTTATCCTTTAATGATTGAAACTTTATTTATTTTATTTATAAAAATTTTATTTGTTAATTACTTTATTTTTAGCAAAGGGGATTTATTACTAAAATCAAAACATGGAAGTGTGTTATTCTTTTTTGACATGAAGTTGTGTTATTATTCCTTAAAAAATAATGTAAAAAAATAATCTTATTTTTTTCAGCCCAACCATGTTTAGGTTAATTGTTGTGTAGTCTGCTGACAAACAGTGTGACTATGGCAGTATCAATCAACATGTCTTATGGTTTATGGTTTTGTCTAATATTAGGTGAGTTTCTGGGTGGTGAGGGAGATTCTTCATGCTCAGACTCTGAAGATCCGGGCAGAAGTGTTGAGTCTCTATATCAGAACAGCAAAGGTAAGAAACACTCCATACAGCACACGTGTACTTCTCAAGTGATTCGACTAGTTGCTAACCTTTATTCCCTCTTCTTTCAGAAACTGTGTGACATGAATAATCTCCATGCAGTGATGGCAGTAGTGTCTGCTTTACAGAGCGCCCCCATCTTCAGACTCACCAAGACCTGGGCTGTGAGTTCTTTAATATACTCCTTATTAACACTTTGCATATTAGTTTTTAAAGCAGTCATATGATAAGATTTCAAGTGTTCTTTCTCTGTGGAGTGTTACGAGCTGTTAGTGCAGAGATAAGATCCCTGAAGATACAAAGATTCAAGTTTCAAAACCAAAGAGATATTCTTTATTAAAGTTATGACTTGTCTATATTGTATTGTCAAATATTGGAGTGTGTTCAGCACATTTACGGAGGACTGATTCCTGAAGCTGACAGAGCAGTCTATGCTGTTGTTTGTGGGATTCGGCCAATCACAGCGCACTGGATAGCTGGCCAATCAAAGGACACCTCACTGTTTTAAAACGATGAGCTTTGTACAAATTGAAACGTTTCAGGAGGCGGGGCTTAGAGGAGAAACCGTAATGTACAGTATGTGGAAAATAATGTGTTTTTTGCACCTTAAACCTCGTAATCACATTGTATTACACCAAAGAGACAAAATAATGTTCTTTTTTGTGACATCATGTGACCGCTTTAAATGAATTGCTGGAACATATTTTTGTGGTTATTATTATTTGCACATTTCGAGCACTTCTTCTTTGTTTGATTAATTTATTATTTTTTTTTAATGTGTGTTTTTGGGTCAGTTGGGTTCTTGGTTGATTCAGTTATCTTTTTGTCCAACCGAGCTGCTGTGTGTGTGTCCAGATATCTTTGTGTTTATGGGTTGTGAAATTATCCAGGCCTCCAACACGCTCTCACTTAGTTACTGATGAGGGCTGGAAACGGCAAACAAATGAATCGCTGTTTCGTTCCAATACTTAGACTGATGAATAACAAGGAACTCTGTTTAGTTTTCCTCCTTTCAATCTTTACTGGAATTAAATCATGCAGTTAATTTCCCAAACATGAAACCCTCCATTTAAACACGCCCCACGGTGCTAGGGATTCTTGAACCCCTGACATTTATTAAAAAGCATACAATGATGGTACCTGAGGAATATTTCCTTTCTTTCTAATAATGAAAAAGTAGTTGTTAATGATATCCTTATGAACCGACTGCCTCAGTTCCTTTAAAGATCATTCACTAAACCTAAGTGGGCTTTCCCAAACCTTCATCTGTTTCTACTATAAAACAGGGCAAGTATCATAAAACAGACACCTGTTCCTCAGTTTTTTATAAATTTGCTCACAAATCATTCTGCAGATGAGCATCTGTGCTGCCCTTGGGTTTCTGACAGTCATTAGCATTAGAAACTTCAGGTTTCCCAGGTTTTTTTAAATT
>JAUMHG010000067.1:5557684-5581755 GCA_032359395.1 Enteromius anoplus
AATAGAGTACAGATACTGCCTTTTAGTACTTAAGTACAGTAGTGAAGTAGTTCTACTTCGTTACTATACATCTCTGACTGTAAAGTACCATTTCTATGGTGTAATAATGTCCAATTTCAAAGTGGTTCCACAGGATGAATCTTGAGGTTTTAATAGTTCAAATGATATATAATTTATGATGATCACTAAAAAGGCAATGACAAATGATTTCCGTGTCAAAGGTCAGAGCTCCTGTTATGGTGTGTATGTTCGGAGGTGAACTCTTCTAATAAATGAATCTATTACTGCTCCTACATCCAACGATATGTAGTTTGTTATGATTACCTGAGGATTTAATTGTAATATAGTGAAATAAATATAGGGCCGGTGACAGTAAAGGGTTAAGTATTAGTTTTATCTTGTCTTGTTGTTTTTAGGTCTTTTTTCCTTTGTTTGGTTTTGGCTTTTTTCTTGTTTGTTTTAAGTACACCAGTCTGCTGCATCTTTCATAGCCTAGCACTCAGACCTGGCTTGCAAGATGTTTCGTTGCCCCTGCACACAACGTGCCTGATCTTTATCCTTCTTGTAGCGAGTCTGGTGCTAAAACTACGCAGAATGAAGCTCACTCATAGTCGGTGAATTCTCCCTTTGGTCTTCTGCTTTGGCAATCAGAGATGGTGATTTGTGGGGTGTTATGAAAGCACTCAGGTGGGGGGGTGGGCTCTGACCGCGTCCAGACGGCTTCATCTCAGTCTGAATGTGAGAAATACTGTCTGGAAGGCTATTGAGAGGATGATGAGGTAAAGGTGACCAGGTCAGTGTCCAAATGGTTTGTCTGTTTTGTAATAACAGGATTTCCCCACTGAAAACACTGGGTTAGACTGAAGCTTCCAGCTGGATGCACATGTGTGTGTGAATACTCACTGAGCTAACCCATTGTTACTCTGGAGTGTGTGTGTTTTGAGGAAATGTCTCCAGAAGCAAGCGGACATGGCTTCTTATTTATAATATCTGGCAACAAATGTCTGATAAATACATTTAAATAATATTTTGTTTATTTTGAAGATGCAATTTGGGTTAAGTTTAGCTTGCAAGTGTTCACATTTGGCATAAAAAGCAGACTGTGTGTGTAACCTGACCTTCCTCGGCTAAACCATTGGAATATCTTTGTTTTCCTTTGGATTGGATGCTGACAGCTACTCAGTTCTCCCACCAGCCGACAACAACCACAGCACACACACACACACACACACACACAGGTGTAATGCCAGTACCTCCTGCAGAGACACTGTCTGGATCTCCTATCTGCCCACATAGGGGTCACATGGGGTCATCTGATACTGTTGGAAACATCTTTTTTTTTTTTTTTTTTTTTTTTAGCAATGAAACTTGCATTGAATGCGTTATTAAAGACCTATCATAATTACTATAGTAATACTCTTTCATAATTATTACATATTTATGTCTGTTTATGACCTGTTTTCAGTTGTATAACTTCAGGAATAAACAAAATAATAAATCACATTGAAAAAAATTTTTTCTGTTTAATTTGTTTATTTTTTAGTTCAATTTTACCAACAAAATAAATAAATAAGATTAAATCACATCGAAATAAAATTAGATTGGTGGTGATTTAGCATGGTTTTATTATATACTATTAATATAAAAATGTATATTTTGCACATTTTTATGTTGATCAAGCCCAATCATGAGCAGAATTTATTTCTTATTGAATCGTTTAGTAAAGTATCGTTGTCCATGCAATGGCATGTCAGAAACGAACAGCTCGTGACGTGCCAAAACCTAAATTTACTGTACCACTTTCACAGCTGACGGTTTCAGCGGTCATCAGTCTCTATCCATCACCATTTTACGAGATGAACAAAAAAAACAAGTTTGTGGATTGTGACTGCACTTATTGTTTAAGTTGAAGTATTTACTCTGATGTGCCACGTGTGTGAAAGTGTGAAGCCTGTGATCTGTGCCCCATGGGGAGATGCATGCTGGGAAACAGACGGAAGCTCTTCAGAAGAACATGTTAGAGCGCAGGCCGCTTGCAAAACTTCATCTGCCTGTGTCTTTCTCTCCTCTATGAGCGCATGTGTCCATGTTCTCCTGAAAGAATTGGCTGTGAGTGAGCGAGGACGTTTTGAAAGATAGTCCCGCTGGGGAAGCTGGGAACAGGGAGGCATAACTTTTATAAAATACACTTTTCTGGAGCTGTAACCTAAGCACTTTATATGGAAGGAATGTCTTGCTCTTTTGTCTCCATCTCTCTCTCCCTCCCTCCGGATCCCTCTCTCCCTCCATTCGTGACTGTACGTCGAAATGTGTTTTTCATTGTCTCTCTGTGCCGTAGTCCTCCCATTTTCACATGTCTGCATACTTTTGACATGAAATCTCTGTTTCTTTCGGTCTCGAACACTCACTCACACACATACTCCTGCTCATATTGCAGAAAAATCAATTGTGTAATTGAAAAACCAGCTGTGACTTCATATATACTGCGCAAAAACGTTTCACTCAGACTTTTGGACGCTGTTTTATTCAGTGTTGGAGCAGCGTTAAGAGTGGATTCAGAGATCATTCACACACACAAAATGAGTTCATACCAAAATTACATTCAGGCAGAAATCCTACTAGAGATGAGTGTGTTTGAGTATTTTATGTTTATGAGGGGCGTTTAGCTTAAATTCCACAATGTTCTGCAATGTTCAGGGTTATTTTCCTCTTTTTTTTTTTTGCTTGTGTGTTTGTAAGTGTTATAACCAAACACTGAAGATTGGAATAGCAAATGAAGAATCAAAACTGACCCCTTTTTACTTTAGAATTATTCAAAAGGGAAAAAAGCAATCTATAATTTAATACGTGCATCAATAAGTATAATTTCTTCATTTTGCTCTTTGCCTTTGACATTACATCACAAACAGGAAACAGAATCGCAATTAAAATTTAAGGAAGTAGAATTCCAATGAATTTAAATTCGAATAAATTATAACCAGATGTTAAGTGTTTTGATAAAGTCAGGATCAGTTTTTATAATTAAATAAATTCAACTTTCTTTAAGTCATTCATTAAAAAGAGGCCTATTTTAAAATGTAATGATTTGCCCTGAAACAACTTTATCTCTGACATAGTTTAGGCTGCATATTTAATAATGAAAGAAATAGCGTTGGGTTTGACTCTGTTAACATCCACTTTTAAAAACCCACTCAACTCCAAGTAAATGAAATCTAGTTCACCTCTGTATTTTTGTCTGAATGTCTTACAACTGAAAATGTCATATTATAAAGAAAAAAAAAAACATTGAATTAACACTGAATTTAAGATTTAGTTATGAAAAATGCATACTTATTGACCTCTAAGATAGATGTTGGGGACATGTCCCTTTCAATCCCCATGGGTATCACAACCCTGGAGTCAAATATAAATCTCTCTCTGTTGGTCAAAGTGTACAAAAATTTGTCCAGGGCACAATGGTACATCATAAGAGATGGTTGGAGGATTATAACTGTCATAAATACAGATCACTGATATATAAATAACAATTGATTACTGAGGATTGGAGGCGAGTCCTTAAATTAACTCTTACAAAAATGAACAAATATAAAACAAAGTATATTTACAGACCAACATTAAGAACATGACGAACAGTTCAGCCCAGTGCCAGTCCATGTTGTTACAGACACACCTCCAAAGCCAGAGGCGGAGATCTGTGATTTTAAAAACCTGTGGTTGAGGATTTGTTGGGATCAGTTCAGGAAGTGGGGAAGACTCGAGGAATGGACAGCAGTGAGAAAAAAAATGTAGGAGTTGGAGAATGCTGAAGTTGACCATGTTGTCGTCCAACTTCTAGTTCTTGTTAGTTCTCTGCATTTGGATGCACCAGAGGCTATGATGTAGAAGTCTGGAGAAACACTTACTCTGTGCTATACATGTCAGTCCTCATAAACATGAATGTGTGATTATAAATAAGTGCTGAAGTGAATTATGAGTACATTCAAGCAATTTAGACTCAATGGTGTTTGGTAAGAGGGTGAGGTCCTGGGGTGAACCTCAGTCTATTGGCCGGATCATCATACGGACCGATTTGAGCGAGTAGAACCCGCCTCCATACTCTGCCCAGAAGATCCCATCCTGGAATTTGCTTCGGTACACACCGCCAGAGTACCACACGCCGTTCAGATTCGTTTGACCACAAGCGCTGTACCACCAGCCGCCTTTGTGGAAATGAGCGCAGTTGCCTGGTGTAAAAGAAAAGTGAGGTGGAATGAGAAAACGCTTCTGAAGCTCTGATCTCGTTGGAACTACTTTGAAATGGATGACCAACGTTTCAGCCTTTTAAGGGTAAGTTCGCCCCAAAATGAAAATTCTGTCATTAATTACTAACCCTCAAGACCTTCGTTCATCTTCAGAACACAAATGAAGATATTTTTGATGAAATCAGAGCTATCTGTCCCTCTATAGACATCAACACAACTGAAATGTACCCAGAAACGTAGTAACATAGTAGAACAACCCATGTGACATCATTGGATCAACTTCAGTTTTGCGACGCTACAATATGTTTTGAAGAAAACTAAAATAACATAATTTACTCAACCATTCTTCTCCCCTGACTTATGTTTTCTGCCATTTTCCCGCTTCCCCCCTCTGAAGGTAAACAACGCTAATGATGTGAAATGCGTAATGTACAAAATGGCAGAAAAGGTAACTCAGGGGAGACAAATGGTTGAGTAAATTAGGTTATTTTTACTTTCTTTGCACAAAAAAAAAAATTCTCGTAGCATCGCAAAACTAAAATTGAGCCACTGCTGTCACATGGATTGTTTTACCAATGCATTTACTGCTTATAGAGTTACGTTTTGGGATCTGGGATCATTTCAGGTGTTTTGCTGTGGTTTTTTCAAAAATATCTTCATTTGTGTTCTGAAGATGAGTCTTATGGGTTTTGAACGACACGAGGGTGGGTAATTAATGACAGCATTTTCATTTTGGGGTGAACCAACCCTTTAAAAGGCTTAGACTACTCTTAAAAATACATCCAATATTTTACCCAACTCTTCTAGTTATAGACAGGTATGCAATTTTATTCAGCAATCGCCTCTGACCTGTAAAGGCGTCTTTATCCCGGTCAAGCGTTGTGAAGGGTTTTCCATTGTGGCTCGTGAGGGAGTCTCCGGCATTGCCCTGGTAGGTGCCCAGTCTCATCCTGAAGGCCTCACTCTCAGACTCCAGATGGAAGCTGCTGTACTCTGCATACACTTTCTTTCCGACCCAGTCCTCCAGCTCCACCAGCAATTTGTAGTCCCCTTGCTTAGCCAGATTATAGATGTTCTCCAAGCCCAGCCAGTGCTCTCCATCTATGTTCCCAAAGCCTTTCTGTGTGGGAGAAGGAGGGAGGGAACGAGAGAAACCGTAATAGAGACAGAGTATGTGACAGAGAAGTTTGATCTTTTCTCCAATGGAAATAGTTCATCCAGGCTTGAGCTTGTTTAGCGGATTTATGTGCGTTTCCCCAACCGTGTGCAGTCATTCTAGCTGTTTTCATTTCATTTGTGTCACTGAGCAGGATTTGAGGTATATTTCTGTAGTAGGCTTTCAACTCTGGAGTTACAATTCACTCATCTGGCAAGTAAATGCACTCTACTTTGACTAAATCTGTGAAGTCACACTCCCAGGACAGACTTTGCAGGGAACATGAGAGCTATTTTATAAAGGCATAACTGGATTTTTCCACTGGTTTGGTCATTTTCGGGCCATTGCTCTTGGAAAAGGATTGGATTATGTGCTTTATAGCCTCCAATATATCGCAGTTTGGTTTCCCGGACTAAAGGTGAAACATCTTTTTCTATTCAGAAAACGTGTTGTGAAATGTATAACTTAATTATTTTTTAAGCATGTCTTTGTATTATCTATGTATTAGCATGCATTGCTACATTTCAATACTGTAACTTATAACTTATGATCTGTTGCCATTCATCAATATATTAAAGCTCTGAATTAACCGATAATTATTTTTGTGTTTTTTTTGGTAAAAAATAATGGAAGAAAAACACAATTTAAAACTTTAATGAATATTGAATTCTAAATGTGAAAAACGGGTCAGTTGACGTCAAAAAGGGTATCATTTTGTTTGCCCTAAAAGTCTGTGATGTCACTTGACCTGAAAAGTCTTGAGAACCACTGACCTACAGGAAATTGCTTATGGGAATTCATAGGCCTTACTTAATTAATTTACACATGCACACACGACAGGGATGTGGGGCAGTTATGTAAATGCAGACAGTGTGGCTGTCTCCCCGTTTCCCTTGTTCTTATCAGACGTTTAGATAAACGATCAGGAAAGAGAGGAGATCACTGCTCAGGGCAGTGTGTTGTGGGCCGTTACCTTGTAGTTCTCCCAGTTTCTGAAGAAGTTGACAGAGCCATCTTTTCTTCGCTGAAAAACGGTCCAGCCTCCGTTGTCTAATTTATGTTCGCACCAGGCCTGAATCAGTCTATCACTGCCCTCTGCCTTCAACAAATACATCCCACTGGTGCTGTGTCCCGCCTGCCGCACCTGGAAACAGTCTCTGAATGGGCCTGGGAAAGACAGGGAGAAAAGAACACTGTGGTTCTCATTCCAGTATATCATTGATGAATCATTGCAGTGACATTGATAATGACAGTTTGCATTTGGAATGTAACTAGCACATAAATTTGTTCAGGTTCTCTTTTACATTTGCATAACTTTGTGCAGATAGTTGTTTTTCTCTGTATATCTAATTAAACTTTTAAATTTTTACCTATTGTTCATTTTACATGCTTGTACATTAATGCACCCCTATTATGGATTTTTGAAATGACCTCTCATGCAGCTATAACTGGATAAAAACATCCTGCAAAGGTTTAAATCTGAAAGTGCACCGTGTACAAAGTTATCCCAAGCTATGAAACAAGAGTACATTTTTTTGTCTTGTTTCCAGCCAAAATGTTCTAAGCAAAACTTTTTGCTTTAGAAAAAAACAATGGGATAAGCGAAATATTCTTATTTCAAACAGAAAACAAGATTATTTTGCTTGGTCTTTTCTGAAAACAAGACAGTACTTGTTTCTTGCCTAGAAAACCCTTCTTGATTTAAGTATTTTTAGATATTTTGGCTGGAAATAAGACAAAAACATCTAGTCTTAAAAAACATTTTTTGCAGTGTAGTTGGTCTTTTTGCATTGGCCTGATTTCTTAGTTTAAAGATTTTTTCTGACCTTAGAGAGACACTATTGTCTTAACTGTAAGCTCTCGAGTCTTCTGCCTAGAGGACAAGATCTCCCAGCACTCCAGATTTGGCTGAAAGATAAATACCCAGGTCTGTCCTGATGAAGTTACCATGCCCAGACACAAGCTCAGGCCTTGTGCGACTCCCTCTTCCTTTGCTTATTTTCCACTCATTTTTCTTTTTCCTCTTTACTTTGAGCTTAAGCTAAAATCATTATCAGTCATGTAGGGGTGAGCCAGAGATGTAGAGAGAGAGGAAGAGAAAGACAGAGAGATTGCCTTCTGCCAAAGGTAAATGAGATGCCGTTTGGTATGGTTGGTGTGTTGTATAAGAGGAGTTTTCCTGTGTCGAGAGGAAGTTCTTCAGTAGCTCTAGCTGTGCTGAAACGGCTGCGTTAACCAGCCAGGTCCCAGTGTGGCCCTGACCGCTTATGCATGAATGACAGCCATTGAGCTCATACAGACATTCATTGTGCCGGGCGATTTTGAGTGGCTGACATCAGCAGAGTTTTTCTGCTTTCTGTCCAGGAGGACCCTCAAACAGAACTGCATCTTAGAGTCATCCAAAACTACTCTCTGAGCAGCTTCTGTTTTTTCAGTAACGATACATCTTCATTGACCGAGAAAAGTAGTACTGTACATCCCCAGAGGTTACAAGAGTGTTTTTCTTTGGTCAGCTGTGGTTGTAATTCTCTGTGTATTGGGCAGAGTGGGCTACACTGAGCTGTCATTAGCGGTCAGTCGCGAGAGAATCTGACCCTATTGGGTTGCCTTGCCCACATGGGAGACTGGACTCTGGAGCTGTTTGCTTCAGGAACTTTGAGATTTTATCTTTGTTGAAGTCTTGGGTTGAGATTGAAGATCTGCTGGATAAGCAGGGGAGATTGTTTATTATGAAGTGTGGGTGTGTGAGAGAGAAAGGGAATCGGAGGAAAGCTACCAATGGAGCTTGTGTTTGGAGAGGTCAGTGGTTGTAATATTTATACCTACTGAAGGCTTTATCACTAAAGGCTGTAGTCCAAAACCAGCATCTCACACTCACACATGTCCATTATATGGCATGCCAGGTGTGGGGTCTCACAAAGTGCAAGTACGTCTCCTGACAAAGTCTATGTTGGAAAATTGTTTCCCATTGTGTTTATGGAGTTAGAGTAATGTGATTAGTCACATTTTTTTATTTTTTAAAGACAGCTATTCCAAACCCAAGGCAGCTGAGAGTCATTCGCTTAGAAACTTTTTAATGCCAGTTGTAGTTAATTATGAGAGTTTTAAGAAGCGTTTCACACCAGTCATTTATAAGGTTCTGTGACCTTTGAATGTAGCTCCCTGTGTAAGCTGTACAAAGCCAGGTAGCTCACTATGTTTTGGAACAGGACTGCTGCGTTTGTGCCCTTGTAACTTTACACGTAATAAGCATGGTTCAATTCTCCCTAAAATAACAAAATGTATGACTTTCTTTTAAGTGATACACTCAAGCACACATCATTCACCTTTTCATTCATTTTGTTTCATACCTAGTCCAGTGTGTGTGCAGTGAAGTTGTGTTTTATGGTATTGCCTTTTACTGACATTTACATGCCTGTAAAACTTGACCTGCAGGGATTTCTTGAAAGTGACTGCATGAATGTAGACCTTTTTTTTTTTTTTTTTCTGTAAAGTGCTTGAAGAGGGCACCTTGTAGACTTTGTTGGGCATTCTTGCTTTAAAGCGAAACGTCACTCTATACTAGGCAGATACATTTTGATGCATTTAATAGAAAAGACATACAGAAGCCCAGTTTAAGCTTAGACTAACAGTTCATCCACTTCTCTCTTCTCTGACCCTCTTTAATCTAGTACAGATTTTTCCAGGAGTATTGTGTGGGTTCATGTTTTCACGTGTGCACTCAGGAATCCATGAGCTCATATTTTGTTTTCATGGGCTGCCAGAGAGGATTCTGCAGGAGCGGAATGGAGGATTCTGAGATTTGTCTCAGTAACTTTTGGCATTACAACAGTGTGCAGTCTGTTCTCGGCAGTGTGTTCATGCTTTAGAAGGATATGGGATCAGTGCCACTTTTACAGGAAACACGTAGTGTCACCAGGGGAAATGCAACACCTTCAGTGGCACTGCAGATGTACAGTGTTCCATTTGTTATTTTAGTTTTCAGAAGTACCCCCTTGGCTGCCACCATACACTCTTGATGGAAACTTTTGCAGAGGCCACAGTGATACTGGCCCCACTAAAGACAACGAGGGATTATGTCACCAAGATCTGGACTAATGGTGCTTTTCCACTGCATGGTACAGGATGGCTCTGTTTGCGTTTCCACTGCAGTTTAGTATCGCTTTAAAGTGGGCGGGAGTATACATATTTCATATCGATTGCGCCACCTCTACTGCCATGATATAACTGTAAACGTGACACAAACAAACACACAACAAAAACTGATTTTATTCCGTGTCACCACATCAGGCTCTCGCTGGATCCACTCCTCGGCTATCAACGAGAGGAACGCCTGTTCTTCCTCAAAAGACAAGGTTTGGCTGTTGAAACCAATCAATCCTTCTCAGGCTGTGCTAATTGTCGCAAGTTCAATAGTGACAAATCTCTCTGGTCCATCAGTGATCAGCAGGGTTTCCACGTTACGGTATGGCTTGCTGGAAACCACAATCGAGTTGGTACTAAGTACCAGGTATTCTGCCCAGTGGGACAGCCCCCAAAAGTGAGTCGTCCTGAACAGTACCATGCAGTGGAAAAGCACCGTAAGTTACTTTCCTGCACCTATTGGGTTGCCCAATCCTGCTCATGGCAATCAACTGTCTTGCAAAGTTCAGCTCCAACTCCATACAAACACATCTGCCTTTAATTTCCAAGTGATCCTGAAGACCTTAATTAGTTGCTTCAGGTTTATTTGATTCGAGTTGGAGCTGAACTTTGCAGGAAAGTTGATCGCCAAAAGCTGGTTGGGGCACCCTAGTAACTAAAACATTTTGTGTTCCACGGTAGCATAGAGAGATACCTGATTCCCCCTGAAATCCTGCAATTGTAAGTCTGTTAATCCATAAAATCTATCAGTGTCAAAATGTGTCATTTCTGTTCATGTGGAACATCTGTGATAAGATCAACACACAAAACCTACACTTGTCAACTACACAGTCCCTAGTCACTTACCATCTGAGGTAAGGGTGCCCTGTGGGGGTGGTGAGATTCCCAGTGGGTCAGGTGTTGGGGCATCCATTCGTGATCCTCTAGGAAAGGCTCTGTTGTTGTGGTCTCTCTGAATCTCATTGGTGAAGCGATTGTTGTTTGCTGGAATGCTCTCTGGCACCACCTGCACCAGCGGTGGAACTGCGGGAAGATCTTGACGCCCATATCCACGAAGACAACGATCCTCCAGGGCGGCGATGAGCACAGATTGGTTGTTAACTGTGGCAGCAAGTCCTGCGAAACGTAGCTCCAGCTCTTTGTAACGGGAGGCCAGTCGGAGCATCTCCGTGGTGACGTTCAGCACACGGTTCTCCAGTTGCGCCAGCTCCAGGGAGTTGTCCCTCTTACGGATAATTTCGTGAAGCAGCTGCATGTAGAGCTGCGTCACCCGGGAGTTCATGTTACGAGACTCTTTGCGCAGAAGCTTCATCTCATTTACCAAGTTCCCATCCACATCTGCCACTAGTTGGAGCATCTCAATTTCCCGCCGCTGTTTGGAAAGGACTTCCCGGACGTCAGCGATGTCCATACGTGTCACCCGGTCTTTGTCTGGCTCCGGCCCTGTTGCAGAGGCGCAGATTGGACCAGTGATCCTCTGCTGGGGCACCAGGAAAGTGTAGGAGCACTTCTTGGAGTCATCGGCAGGTGCTCGGCGTTGTCGAGATTGGATGAGTGCATTTCCTGAGTGGCTCTTGCCGAACAAGCAGATGGAGAGGCAGAGCATGATGCCCATGCACCATGTTACGTCTGTCATGGTTGCTTCTGTTGTCACCTCACCTGCTTTTTGTTAGTTTCTATCTTCCGTTTACCCTTCTCTTCCTCCACCTCTACGGAGAGTTAAATCCAATGCCTCGCCTGTGAGAAGAACGAAAAGCAGCTGTCAATCAGCAATCACATACATGATGAGCTTACCTTTTTAATAATCATTATATTTATCTTGTGCAAGCTTCATTTAGTTTTGCTTTTGTAGACACCACTTGGCAGGCGATTTTTAATGACTTTAAACTATCCTCACAGGGCCATTTAGATGTCAACCAGAGCCAAGGAATGAATTAACCTCAACAAGAATTTCCTGTTTACTAAGCCAAATAAGAAATGAGAAATAGCAAAGGAAGGACAAAGAATATGGCTTTTTTTTTTTTTGCCGAGCATGTTCTAGTGTGGACTCCTCAACAGATGTGACAAAGTGCTGTCATCAGGCCAGACAGTGTCCTCCATGCTGCATTCAAAAGTATATGTGTTACCAGTTTAACATGGTGTACAACCCTTACCCTCGCTGTTTTCGCAGACACCCTGCTGTGCTATTCGATCTCGTCTCAGATGCTTAAATCAAACGCACATTGGATGCTTCACATCCTCCGCTAACACATGTCCATATCCAGATGCTTCACATCCTCTGGTAACAGTTCATCACTCCTCTGATGTAATCACCATGGCATTTTATACACAAACCCGTGTTTAGCCTGCACCATTACCATTCCCCCACCCTTGTACCTCCTGCTCTGTAGCTCTTTGTACCCCCCTCACCACCTCTCCAGGGTTCATGGGATCAAATTCCTAGGTGCTTTTACATCCTGCTGTGTATCCCACTCTACAGGCTTCAGTATTTAACAATCTCCCACTCTGAGCACCCAGCATGTCTTCAGTATTTGACTTAGCAGTGCTCTCCGGGAGCTGCGCTAGGCTCCTCTAATCCCAGTATCACCTTTCTGTCCATGCTGAGCTCTGCTTTTCATCAATACCTAGATGTGCTCTCTTAATTCCCCCTCCCTTTTTATACAGACACATTTTTCAGTCAGCAATTCTGCCATTTGTGCTGCAAGACCAGAGATGTGTCTGAAGATCCAATACAGTTCTACTTACATTTAAAGTGTATATCAAAGGTGAAACTGTCTCTCCGCGTCATGCCATATTGCCTCTATTAAGAATGTGTTGCTGGCATTTTAATATGCTAGGGAGCTTTAAAAAAGTGTTGCTGTAAATCCCTAGTATAGCATTTAAAAGGAGTTCATATTTGGCTCCTTTTCACCGTCTCCTTATACTACAACTTTATATTTGTTTGCCTGAAGGTCCTACGGTCTGATTCTAACAGAATGTAGTCAGTAATCTAAAGCTATCCTGAAATACTTTAAGGTAGGTTTCAAAAAACGACTGACTCTTTCTTTCAAAGCGTAAAGTGAAATGAAAAAGCCACAGTCTAATCTGAACTTATTGTACACGGTGGAGCACTCTGACACTGCGGTCTACAGACTTTGAGAAGTAAGCTGTGTGGAGTGAAAAGATTAGAAAGTGAGAAGAGTATAAGACAAAGTTTAAAATCTGGGCTATGGCGCTGAAAGTGGGTCACATACATAATCGTCCTTCTGGCCGGTCTGCCAAACAAGACACCTGGTCTTGAACCTGACTTCATGGGAAAAGAAGATCTTGTGCAGCCCAGAAACATGCTGATTTGTCTTCATTTGTGTCCGCCTCTATTTTCATCACTTTCTCTCGTGCTCTCTTTCAGGGACCTGACTTACTCAACCTAATTATCTTTAGCTATCAACAGACACTGTCAAACGGGTTCCCTCCTGTCATTTTTCACAATCACACAGGAAAAACAATTCAAAATATTTTGGCTTTTGTGTCGTAATGGGCAGCTGACATATCCAGAACAGATGTGGGAATGTTGGTCCACGCCAAAACTGAACGGTTCAGGACGTAGTGGTTCGGAATGCTAACCTGAGGGATTGAGAGGAAAACTCTTACCTTCTAATTTGCTTATTTTTCTCTCCCTCCCTTCAGACATGAAATGGACGGCTGCATTTGTCTCCATTACATAGCTTCTCAACCTTTCAGCATTGCTATCGAACAGTAATGGACAGCTAAGGTACGCCTATGGCTACATACCGAATGAGAACTATTGCGTCACAACTCATTAGAAACAAACTCTGCTTTTCTGTGACATTTTTTTGTGCTTCCAAATCCAGTTCCTGTGGCTCAGCTGGTAAAGGTCACGGGTTCGATCCCCAGGAGGCACACAATCTGTGTGTATTTTAAAGTGTATATTTAAATATCACTTTGGATAAAGTATGAGCCTGCCAAATGAATAAATGTAAATATTAACATTTTGTCAGCTGTTATAACAATTTCCAGTATCATTGGTTTGCTTGGAGCTGTCAGAATTAACCCAAATCTCTTCACTGGAGTTGTCAGTAGCTGGGTCGGTCAGTTAGCTAGCAGGCTTAGGTTAATATAAATAGTTTTTAAATGTGGCTTTCGTCAACTTTGCTCTTGATTTGTCTGAGGCCTAGTACCACCACTGCTTTATGGTGATCCCTGAGGCTCCCTATCCTTTCTCCACCCATCTGAGTCATACATCTCCACACTCTGTACAATCAACCCACTGTTCCCGTGATACATTTCATCATCCTCTGTAGCTTTGATGTTCTGTATGGACAGCTGTGACCCTCTACTGTTCCAGCCAATTGGCTCTTCATGTGATAGCCATAATTCATAGAGCAGCCTCCAGACAGTTCTGATACCCTTGGGTGTTTTTACGAAGTCGGTATCACTATTATGATGTCACCGGCCAGTGTAGCACAAGACCATTAAATCCGCTTTTTTGTTTTCGTTGGGTTTGACTATGCCGACACCAGTCATGGTGGCTGTCAAAATCCCAGCGGTTCCTCTGCGTTAGGCAGAATTTAGAAGCTGTTCAACCTTCTGCGACACGGAAAACTTATCAGTGGAAAGAATTGCTTTAAAGAACTTCTTAAAAACAGCGCTCATGCACAAGACACTGAGAAAGAAGCAAGACCTCACACAACAGGCAAAATTGTCAGCTCATTTTTACAGTTCAAATGGAAAAAATCTAAACACATCCTTTCATCCAGCTGTGCTGGCTGTATTGCTTTGGAAATAAGTACTAGATTGATGTCTGTGACATTGCAACAAGTCTTATAACTTTCTCAGCATCGCACACTCTCAGTGCCTAGTTTAAGATGATGATGTGTCGACTTGAAAGATGTTGAAATTTTAAAAATACACTGCTGCTCAAAAGTTTGTAATGTTTTTCTTTTAAAAGAACTTTCATATGTTCACCAAGTTTGCATTAAAGTGATGAACAATACAGTAAAGCAGTAATATTGTCAAAATTATACAAATTTAAAATGAATGTATTTTTTTTATATATATATATTTTTATAATGTAATTATTCCAGTGATGGCAAAGCTGAATTTTCAGGATTTCAGTGTCACATGATTATAATTGGTGCTAACTTTAATAATGTTTCACAATATATTTTTTTACTGTATTTTTCATCTAAGAAAGCAGCCTAGAAGAGCTGAAAGGATTTTCTTGAGAAGAAAAGGAAAAAAATGACAAACCTTTGATCCGTAATGTATATCTATACACTTCGGTTCCATCGCACTCCTAATGCCTTTTGACCACAATAACACATACTGTGTAAACAACCCTATAGAATATCATTATGGAAACTGCTGAACAAACAAAACTCAGTTAAACAAGGTCCCAGGGTTCATTTCATAGTTGATCAAAGAAATCCTCAGCACTGTTTTTGTCTTCTCGGTTATCCATCTTGAAAATACCCAGAAGAAGGGTATTTGCCTGGACACATTTGTTTTAGTAATAAAGTCTCACTTATTCCATATTTTTGCAGAGTGCTGCCAAAATCCTTTATTCCTCAAGAGTATTTTTGAGAAGCTCAGCTTAGAGAGAAGGATAGCTACTGAGTTTTGTTTATACTTGTGTCTTGGACGCCAGCTTTGCCAATTCTCTCTCTCTCCCGCTCCCTCTCTTTTTATTGCTCCATCTTTGTAATTTATACGCGATCACTATCTCATCTAATGTACTTAATGTCTTTACAGTAAGTGTCATTTGTAGTTCCAGCACGTAGACCTGAAGAGCCCTGCACGGCCCCTTCTTGTCTGGCCTTTTTAACAACACACCATAGAACTAATGCTGACATCAGCATCTGCTCTGCTGCATTTATGGCTTTGGCTTTTTAAGAACCTTCTGAATATGCATGTAGATGATGAAAAGACTCCTCAGGAACCAAACTATTCCTGGTCGGTTCATCTAATCATCCAGTCAATCAATTAAAGTTACTTAGTGGATCATTTCACAATGGCAAGCGCTGCTCTCTGGCTGGACTGCATGTGTGCGGCGTGCTTTGGTGGGCCACCAGGAGCTGTTTTTCCTTGGCTGTGCCGTGCTTGGATCTGCACTCGAGTCATTAGCTCATTGCCTCTCTCTTCGCTTAGCACCCAACTCTTCATTTCAGCCTGTGATGTCTGGCATGACATTATTGTGACTTCCTCTGAAGTGAGTAAAAGAGTTTGAGCTCTTGTTTTTGTGGGATTCATGCCCAAGTGTCTTTGATTTCAGCAGTTAACTGAAGGATTTGGTCAGCTGCTTCATGTCAAACAATGATTGGGCAGTTGAGAGCTGTTGAAGCACTTGACTAGAAGTCAGCGGGTAATATAAGGTGTTTTGTTAAGGGTGCTTGCACTCTTGCTGAGAAAGCTTTGATATGGGACCATAAAGTTGCATATTTTTCTTGCAAAGTTTATTAGTCAGAAAGCAAAGTGTCAGTTTGAGCAGTTTTATGAGAAAGAAGTTTATTGCTGGAAAGTTTAGACAAGTATATGAAGCGACTAAAAACGCTGTTCTCCTTGGGGATTGACAAGACGGCAAGAAAGACTTAGAATGAGAAATGCTTATAAAGATTTTTTATTTATTTGAAAGCAAATAAACTCCAAGACAAACAAAATGGTTTTTAAATAAAGCATGTTGTGACTGATTTTACCTAAATGTGTAATTGTGCTCCACAGCTACTTCCTGTTTACATCCTAATGAATGATGTTGTTTATGCAAGATGGCCAATTTGAAGTTTATGTGATTAGTCACTGAACTGTGAAAGAAATTAGATCTGAGCTAGTCAACCCAACAACTTGCTCCATAAAATTTTAACAGATGTTTAATTTAAACACTGCAATTTCATTTGCAAAATAGTGGTCCACAACAAGACCCAAGTCTGACCAAACATTTGGACTCTCCTTAAAAGTCACTGTAAGAAGCCAGACAACTCCAATCCTACCTGGCGCGTCCTGTTAGTAATTTTACTACACACAGAAACACTTTGGTTGTTTGATTTAAAACTATAGTGTTTTTCCTTGAAAGAGAATGCATTTCCCATTTTATTATAGGATTCCACATCTGGCTGTCTGACTTTCCCAAGATGACGGCTGTAAACACATTGACACACTTCAGAAATATTCCATAATGAGAGCTAAAAAAGAGGAACAGCATGAGAAATGGGCAGAAGGGTGACAGAGGGACAGAACAGCTGGAATCAGAAGCTTCGAGAGTAAACAGAAACAGTCTGAAGAGAATTCAGGTTCTGCTGTTGTTGTTGCAATCTCTGCTATTGAAACAACATGAGAAAGAGATGACACACTTGAAGTGCGTGACACACAAACCCCGGTTTTCCAGCGTGGTATTAATTTGTAGAAAACCAGGAACCGTCAACATATGACACACTCTTAGACAATCAGGAGGAAGTGCTGACAAAATTAGAAAACTGGAAGAAGTGTATAAGAGCGAGGCAGAAGGAAAAAGAGGTCACATGAGATTGAAAAACATGCCCCAAAAGTTGCGTTTTGTAACTCCATCCTTCCATCCCAAGGAAATTAATGTTGGCAGAATGGAGACCAACAGGGCATGATGTAATAAATTTATGAAGTGAGATCTGGGCATGTGGGAACTTTAATTGATTTTGGAGCCCACAGCCAAAGAAAAGGGAAAAAGCATAAGTTTTGTCCTCGAGAATGCAGATTTTCACTGAACGTGGTTTGGAAGGCTCCGGCCTCGGTCCTCATCGCCACCCACAAGCTCATTTTTAAAGACTCGCAGAAGCTGTGTTCCTCTCAAAACTTGCGGAAGTGTGGGAACACGCACATCTCAAGCGACAGAGCAGAACTTTTTCTCCTGTTTACTTGTGTAGAGCCAAATCAGCCGTGAGGGATGATCACACTGACAAAGCAACTATAAAGTCAGTCACTCACAGCGAGAAACGGTGACTTGAGATGATATAAGACAAAGCTGTGCAGAGTAAGTGGCAGATGAGAATATGTGTGTAAAGAAAAGAAATAAGCTATGTTTAATTTATTTTATTATTATTGAAATGAAATTTTGTGTAAACAGCAAAAAGTTACGAAAAAGTAGCAACCTTAAATGCAAGTTTACCACACACATCAAGTAGTTTACAAATGTATTTTATTACAAATATAAGAAATTACTGATTTTTAAATACCTTTTTTTTTTTTATGAGTTGCACCACGTGACGTTTGACTATCCTGTACTAAGTGTCCTATCATTATAAGTTCAGAGAATCTAATAGTTTAAAATACTTACTGAACTTTTTTTCGTGTTGGTCGCACCGCACAACTAAATCCAGTTTTATTTTGATGACCCTTGAAAACAGCTGTCAATATTACTAGCAACCAACAGTAAGACGTACGATCCATCACACTTTCCAGCAAATCTTTTGCATTTATGTGCGTGCAAGTAAGCCCACATATTACCAAAGAAACAGTGGCAGATGCTTGAAAATCATTACCTGTTCCAGCCTGAAGAGAGAATTACTGCCGCTGAACAGATTGAGTGCTTTTTCCTGCAGAGCTTCATGGGAGCTTTACATGAATTCAAGTTCACTTTATTCCCAAATCTCTAAATAGCTCTCTCTCATTTAGTTTGGAATTTTTATAGGGCTCTGTTTTACTGAGTAAATGAATAAGGCTGCCACAGTTTCAGGTGAAGTTGTAGGTCAGTCTGGGCTTAGAAATCAAGAGATCATCATTTCTAGAAAACTTGTCAGAGAGAAGATTGTGGCTGCTGAAATAACACACGACAGAAAAAGAAGGAACCCTGAAATCCTAAAACCGTGTGTATCTGCGAAAGGCCAGAAGTCATCTCCAGATGTTTTTAATTACCTCAGTGGCACAGATGAGAACAAGCAATGCTTGTATTTTTCAGTTTTAACCTGTTGAAAGGAAGACTCTTGGAAAGAGAAGCAATGTTGGCTCTTATCTGTGTTACGTGCAAGGCTGTATTGAGATTCCACTTCCTACTTTTTCTTCATCTCAATTTTCTGCAATGACTTTAGCCCAGATTTTTTGATTTGCTGTCTATTATTGGATAATTTTACAGAAAATTACGTTCAGAAATTAGCATTGCTTGAAAGTCTGCACACTCTAGTAATTCCTTTATGAAATGAATCAGTTTTGCTGCCTGATGTTTCCATTTGATGTTTTTTAAATGAATGAGCCACAAATATGTATCTGGATGTGTTTATAGAAGCTTGTGACACACAAACATCTCAGATGAAATTCATCACCAGTACCCACAGGAACCGTTAAATATGCCAGCCTTGGGCCCTTAGTTACTCAGCATCTCATTCAACTCTCACATCTTCTGTTCAGATAGTTCATGCACTTTCCTAAATTGGTGTCTTTCTAAAATTCTACTGAATGTTCATTGTACAGAGTTTTATTTTTGGAAGAGGCAGGTATTCATGCAATGAGTGTAAAAGACGAAAAGACGTACTGGAAATTTAAGACGTTTCACATGTGCTACAGGTGAACCATGTGCCAACACTTCAGCACGGAATGTTCTCTGAAGAGTAATGACATGGAAATTGGTCCAGGAGCAGCTTCTTTTTCGACCAGCATTATACCAGCATAGCTTTATGACTCTCGGAGGAAACAAGACTTTTTCTAACCTTTCACATTTCAGCCATTTGGGTTGATTTCGCTATTGTGGTTATCTTCATGAGGTGTTCACACAAGACACTCGCAGTCTTTACCCATCACACGATGCACGTAAAGATCATGTCCTCTGGGAACGTCCCCTTACACAGCAGTGCTAATGGTTTTTGCGGCTTTGCTGACAACGTTTGGTTTAGTTGACCCAAAAATGAAAATTCTGTCATCGTTTACTCAGCCTCGAGTAGTTCCAGATCTGTATGATTTTCTTTGTTCTGCTGAACACAAGGACGATATTCTGAAAACATTTATGGTCACCACTGACTTCATTTCCATAGTAGGAAAATAAATACTGGTTACAAACTTTCTTCAAAATATCTTCCTTTGTGTTTGGCAGAGTTTGGAACTATTCTATTTTGGGTGAACTATGCCTTTAAATTTGCATCTACTGGTGCTGTTCTTTTGTGTCTGACAGCATCAGTGCACTGTGGTGCTACAACACACACTAGGTTGTGATCAGCCTTCTGTCAAACCAGTGAGAAGTGTGTGTGTGTGCACAACGTGAGAATGTAGACGTTTCTACATGAGGAAGTAGTTAGCGTAAAACGACCTTCTGTCTTGGAAGGTTTGCTTTCTTTAAAACCCATATTTTATGAATAGAGTCCCTTATCCCCTACAGAACGGTAGTCGCTCAGTGGACCAGATTCACAAGAGCTTCAGGCAGAGGAACCGTGAGGAGCACCAGGCAACCATAAAATCTACAAACCACAGTCCACAAAATAAGACCGAATCCACAAAATACAGTACAAGACGAGCCACAAAACACAACCCACAGAGTGTCCGACACTGATTTAGATAGCACAGTAGAAATCTCTGTGAGAGTACCGGGCTCCGAATGTGCTGAGAGAGCAGCTCTTAACCAAGCAAACAAACACACCCATCCATATGCATTTGCCCCCTTCTGCATGACCTTCAAGTGGACCAGAAAACACCCATCTCTTTTCTTGCGAAAAGCAAACAAACAAGAAGAGGCGCAGTTCTGGGTGATTCTCTGCCTTTGATGTTTGTCCTACTTCCCTGCATCGGTAATCCACTTCAAACTCTCAGAATGACCCTTGACCAGAACGCCTGGCCCGCCCCGTACCGGGCAGCATATGGAGGAATTTTGTTTATAAAAACAAAAGCAAAGCAGCGAAGTGGCATGTGCCCAAACAAAGACCAAGGAGAACCAGCTGCAGACAGATTGAGGGATGAAGAGTGAAAGATGTGAGAAATTGCATAAAGGAATAGTGAGTGAAGAACTTGCACCGTTTACCAAGGTGCCTTCTGACCTGTTATTGTTAGGGGTCTACCGGTCCTTGGCACCTTCCTTGATTCCTTACTCTCCCAGTGGCTCTCTAAAAGTACTTAAGCTGCACACATCTCTTGTATCCCAGGATATGTAGGTCGCCGCCTCCTCAAAGCTCCTGTGGTATCGGATCCCCAGTGTCTAGGACCCAGCTCAGCCTGGTAGCGAGCTCCTGTCCAAGGGTTCACGGGGTCTGAGGCAGTGGCATGGCTCTGGAAGCCTTCAGCTGCTTTCTGGAGACTGAGGAACTCTCGGACAGCAACTCTAGTTTTTCACGAAGGTTGGGGGAGGGAGGGGTGGATGGAGGGAACCTGTTTTTTTTTTTTTCTCTCTCTTCCTTTTCTCCTTTTTGGAGGGAAGGGCCTAACCCCTCCTCTGATGTAACGGGTGCTGAAATAGAGACAGAATAACTCGACCCCTTCTAAAATTTCACCTCCCATCAAATCTCTCATTCTTCAGAGGAGGAGGAGGAGGGAGAGGGATCTCTCTGAACTCAGGGAGAATAGGCTTGCGGTCTATATGGAGACGGAGAGAACTGCTTTCGTTTAGAGCCCAGCAGCACAGGACTCCTCCGTTTCTTCCTGTGGTCTTGCTAAACGCACATGCTTTCAGCAGTCCTGAGAGGACGGCACAAGTTGAATAGATAATGATCTTCCCACGCATGTCTTCAAGATATTTGTTTGAAAGGGAAGGATAATTTGGACAGAGTGAGGAGCATGTGCTTGAACAATCTGCCCAGTGACACCAGAATGTTGTTGGCTTGTTTTCTTGTGTAAATTCACGAGTATTTGTGCAATCCGATCTTTAGAAAGCTGGGCATCCTTATAGGGATAGTTCACTCATCTGTTGCTCTGACTGACTCCTGTTAAAGTCAAAGTCAAAAAAACAGTGGATTGTGTTTGTTTGTTTGTTTGGACCCCATAGACTTTTGTTGTATGGTCAAAAACAGTTGAAATTTTCTTTTAAAAGATTGTCATATAGATTTGGAACAACATAATGGTGAGGAAATAATGACAGTTTTCAGGTGAACTTTCCCTGTAAGTACATTAAGGTTTCTTTGTGTTCGTTTTCCGTGGCTTAAGGACTGGAGGTCTATGGAGGCGAGCCACTGAGCTGGAATAAATGTTAAAATTAGACATGGTTTTGATTGTACAGCCACAAAATGTAAACATATTACATGTGTTTACATGAGACTGGTGTGATAAAATCGCTTTCTGACCTTGTCTATGTAACGTTATATACAGTCTTTCAACTCCCGTCATGAGCATGTAACAGCAGCCAACCCTCTTTTTCATATAATACAAGCAATTTTCCAGAAAGAGCCTGGAGAAAGACTTTTTCCACTCACAGAAATGATGACACTAACAGATTAAACAGAGGTTCATCCTACAACAGTTGTAGCTTCAATACCTCTGGATCTGCTTGACATTCATTGCAATTACATTATTTTAAACGCTATTTTTATTTGTTGTTACAAACTAAGGGACAATTCAAACCACTAATTATTGCCTGCAAGGAAGAATTGATTATTCTTTATGTAAACCATTTCATTAAAAAACAAAAGCTTCCTCCTCAGCTGTAAATTTTTCCTTTTATGGTTTACATGTTTTGCAGGTTGTTTGTTATTTGGTTGGTTGCGCTGGTCAGTAGTAGTTTTAGTATGGGTCTGGCATCTGTGTTTTATGTTGAGTGTGTGTGTGTGTGTGTGGGGTCTGCAGAGGTGTTTAGATGGAAGTGTGATGCCTGAAGGGCTAGACTTCACCCTATTAAATGAGGTGTTAAGGAAATGGACAGACGTCTCCTGTTCGGTAGAGTTTTTGTCCTGTTTTGCTGTCCCGCAATAATTTTTAGCTTGTGCCTGAGCTCTGTCTGACATTCACAAAGCAGCTACCTCTCTTCGAGATCTTTTTCACTTTATATGTTGCATTGATGATGAAATCACATACTCTATTGTTCAAAAATTTGGGCTCAAACCTTCTTAAAGCTTTTTTTATAAAACCGTTTGTACTTACAGTTTAAGTGCAATTATGTAGATATAATACGCAGCTAATGTTACATTACGATTACAGAATATTACACAGGCATAAGCTACTTAAAATGAAGTGTATCAAGATTGTAGTTAAGTGTAAGTATCTGTGTAACAGACTCGGTGTGTAACAGTAGCTGTCTGTTACATCTACATCATTATTACTGTAATTACAGGCTGCTCCAGAACTACATTTTATTTTATGTAGTATAATGGCTACTACCAAATTAGTTAATTACTGTGTATTATTTTATATAGATATATATACATATATATATATATATATAAAATACAATGTGTGTGTGTGTAAAGTGGTTTGAAATATGTATTCTTATTATTTATATACAGTTTTTATTATTTATTAATTTTATTTAATGTGTGAGCAGTTTTGTTAGTCATGATTATAATTGAGGAATTGTGTTTAGATTTAGAGACCAGGGGCCTCATGTACAAAGACTTGCGTAGAATTATTACTAAAACATTGCGTACGGACAAACCTGGAAATCTGCGTACGCACAAAAACATTCAGATGTATGAAACACTGCGTAATCCCATGCATATTCTCTTTGTACATCCGAATTAACGTGAAATTGATAAACCCCTCCCTATCTCCTCCCCTGTATAAATATGATAATGACTCTTCTTCGGGGGAAAAAAAACGAAAAAGCAATGGCAAAAGCAAGCAAGAAGAGAAACTTCACAGAATGTGAATTGGAGGTGCTCCTATCAGTGAAGACTGGAGAAAACTGTGTTATTTGCAAGTTTGTCCTCCGGAATTAATAACAAACGGAAAAAAAACAAAAAAAACATTCAGACGAACGTGCCCTTGCTCTTGATATGCAATCACTTAAATGAACAGCGCTTTGTTTTTAATTAGAAAAAAAGACCATTACGAGTGTGGATTAGAACCCGCATCCTCAAAACACTAACCATTTATTCTACTGCTAGACCACAGGATTTATACCTTTTACCTTTTACAGGATATAGAACTTTTATTATAGTGAGGTTTAATGTTAAAACATTTTATATGCATGAATTAAATTAGTATGTAGGCTACATTGATTTTATTTTAGTCGTGATGATTTGAAAAGGCATCAGCTTTTCTGCCGCTGGTCGTTGCTTTTAAAAAAAGTAACGTATAGGTTATTTAACAAACAAAAATGTTCCAAACGTTTTTCTAAATTGACTTAAAAGAAAAACGAAATGAAAAATAATCATTTTGCCATTACACACAAAACTGAACTATTTTAATCGCCGGGTCGGTAGTTAGACTGTTTAGAGCGCCAATATTTCCATTAATGTGATGATAAGCCTTTATTTGTCACAACACTGTTACATGCTTTGAAAAGGGGACCCCTCCGACCATACACAAACATCACATTTGGGGGGTAAGACAGGTCAGTCGAGAGGTAGTAAGGAAATAAGAAAAGTGAGATACATTTGGGTAAGGAGGCCAAAAAAAGCCCCTCCCAGACTACCTTCCCAGGAAGGCAGTTTGAGATCAGGGAA
>JAUMHG010000067.1:5591424-5652820 GCA_032359395.1 Enteromius anoplus
ATGTGTGTGTTTCTGGTTCTCGTCTGTTTGGGGGTGGGAGGAGCAGACGCGGGTTCCCTGTCCCGTCGTTTGCGCTGTCTTGTTGAGCGTAGCACTGAAAACATATTTTACAGTTTATTCTTTCTTTTTTATTTCTTTTTTTTTTTCGGAATCGTTCAGTTTGTATGCGTACCGAACCGAAAGCCTCGTACCAAACGGTTCAATTCGATACGCCGTATCGTTACACCCCTAATATGTATATATATATATATATATATTTGTTTTTTTTTTTTAAGATGCACTGAATAAATGGTTAAAAAAATGAAAACGGGCTGCCCCGCAGTACAATAACTGCCAGATGTTCAACAAATAAATAGACTAAATAGCTATAACCTCAGATGCAGACCTGCAGATAATGTAAATAATAGAGGGAACATTGCTCACAGTAGAAAATGTGAGGTCTGACAGTAATTGTCTTGAAATATATTGTTGAATGTGGTAAATTTGTTGCAGAAGCAGGGCTCTGATGGCCCCAGCGGTGCTTTAAAAAGGGTAAATTTAATTTGAAGACTCAAGCTCTCAGACAGGGGTTTACCACGCTGAGACTACTGCACGCTAAACCCTGGCAGAGAGCAGCTCTGTACGGCTAAATTTATCCATTTTAAAAACATTGGTACCGGTATTTAAAATAAATAAATAGAAAGCGCTTGTTCTGTAATGAAGCACATGTGGTTAACAGATGACCACCCAGTTTTCATATCAACAATTTTAATTTTTCTGTGTTATGTACTTCACATCTGGCTGCATTACCCGATCATAACAGAGCTCATCTACATGAGGAAATATTAAAGGGGTCATATGATGTGATTTCAAGTGTTCCGAAACAATAATGTACAGTATGTGGAAAATAATGCACCTTAAACCACATAAACACATTGCATTACACCAAACACACAAAAAAATGTTCTCTTTAGCGACATCATATGACCGCTTTAAAGGTGCAGAGGCCAAAACAGGATCTTTACAATATGTTCATGGAAACAAAGTCAAGAAAACCATCACTAAGACTTTAAAATGCCACGGAAGTGTGTTTATGAGAAATATGCTGATATGCAGTTGCGTCAAGGCTTGAAGTTTGAAGGGAATTTTTTTTAAGATCCTACTGTAAATGAAAATAAACCTAAACCAATTCAGTGAGACTGAACGACGAGACGGTGAAACAATCTTAAAGAATGTACGGCTGTCGTTCTTTAATTTGAAGATTTAGAAATAAATAATAGAGGAATGTTTTGTGGCTCTGAAATGTCTGTAGACAACATTTGTAGGCGGCGGAGGTACTTTGTTTTCTGTACTATGCTTTTGGCAGTATTCAGTAGCACAGGGGGGAAAAGGATGATGCATGTAGCAGAAGTAAGTCTGTCACTTTCCTCACTGATGCAAAAAAAACATGAAAAGATTGACATTAAAGCTGATATTGGAGGAGAATCTTAACTACCTGAATCAATCACTATTTTTGGATGAATCAGCTGATCTAGTTCACTGTGTAAATTATTTATTCTTTGGGTTTATATCATTGACTTATACGTGATTTGAAAGACCTGGGATCTTATCCCCTTAAGTTGGATATAAGTCAGTATTACCTTTTCAGTTTTTCACAGTTGCTTTCTTTTCCTCTCAAACACTCTCACTTTCCTCACATCATCTCTTTGGGGTGTGGTTTTAAAGATCTGTACGTTTCTGTGTGTAGCGTGTCCTGTGTGTCAGTTAAGTGTGTGTGTGTGTGTAGCTCTGCAGAGTCGGAGGAGCTGGCGGTTCATCTGTACCCGGGAGCCGTCACAGTTCAGGGGGTCTTACGCAGGAAAACCGTCCTCAAGGAGGGCAAGAAACCCACGGTGAGAACACACCTAACATTTAAGTTCTAGTATATACTTTTATACTGCAGTAATTTCTCATTCAGTATTCAAATGAATGTACAATCAACTTAAAGACAGTATGTTGGCAGAAAGGTAGGTACCGCCCCAGTGACAGCTTTTGTACCTATATTTCTGATAGTGTACATTACACTTTGCTTCCTCTGGGTCATTACTTGATGTCCAGTGTAAAATCAAAAGCAGTTGTGCTCTCTTCATAATCTACGCTTTCATCTCTTGCTCTACAGTCTCTCTTAACTGTCAGTCATATCCCATTAGCCCCATCAAACCCTGCGGTTTCCTCAGAGAGCAGTGTGTGAAGAGAGCCAAGGCAGTAAAAGATACTGCATAGAAGTCCAGTAATGGGAGCTCAGAGGCCTTTTAAAAGCCACATCTCCTGCACACACTTGATCTTTCTAGAGCTTTTACTCAAACACACACGTGCATGCGCTGGGTCACTGCATTTTTGGCTTTTTTCTTGCGTAAGCGTATAATTAAGTGCATCGTTCGGTTAATCTTGATCGATATGTTGAGATTTCTTCTTGGCTTTCTACTTTGTTTTATGCTTGCTCAGGAAACGTGCCTCACACACAAGCTTGATATATTACGTTAAGCTGACACCGGGGGGGATTTTGTACGCATTTATATTTCAACTATGAAAATAAACCACACTATGAAGTGTTTGTCGTCTGAAATGAAAAATGCAACTGTTGCACATTGAAGTCTGTGTATCTTTAATTATTGCATGTCTAATTCGCCCAGGCTGAGCGGTTGATAATTGTTTTTGGTCTGTATATTTAGAGAGAAAACTGCTGTGATGTGGTTATGTATGCTTCAGTGTTTAGATTCATGTTTGTTCTGTCTGTAGGTGGCGGCGTGGACTAAGTATTGGGTGGCTCTTTGTGGTACTCAGCTTTACTATTATACTGCCAAGTCTCTCAAGGCCACAGAGAGGAAGCATGTGAGTCTCTTCACACCATCACAGATACCGGCGTACAGTGGGTACAGAAAGACTCTGAATTTTTCAGGAAAAAAAAAAATGAAAGTGAAAAATGAAAGGGGGTCTGAATATCTTCCGTACCCACTGTATGAGCTACGTGTCATAATGAATATAATTTAATACTTAATTACATTAAAAAAAAAAAACTATTATTTTCTTACTTTTAGTATTGTTGCTTATTTTGACCAAAAAAAAAGTAAAAGACCCTATTTAAGAAGCTTTAAAAAAGACTAGGCCTATTTATAACTATTAAGATTTAAAAGTAATTTTTATAATAATTAAACATTTTGTCTAAATATATAATAACTATTATGCTAGGTAAGATTTTTAATGTTTTTTTAAAAGTATCATGCTCGTCAAGAAAAAATAAATATTGCACTACTTTTTGTATCCTTTCTGACAGTAGATTTTATTTAAAACCGTAAACAAACCACCTGAGACTCAATATAAATGTAAAATGTGAAAATTGGTGTCAATAACAGACTAATAAACACCCGAGCACCCTCGTTCTCACGGTTGGCAGTGAGATTTGACCCGCCTGATTTCTAGAGTACAGTATGCTTCGTACAGTCCACGGGTGGTCCATCTGAAGCTGATGAGAGGATGACGCTTTTCATCCTGCATCACATATAATCACTTCAGGATGACCCTGATGGGAGACTGCTCAATCTAATACCGCCCAGCAGCCAGCAACAGTTCCTCTGAACGGGCTCGGTCAGACAGAAAGCCCTGGGTGGTGTTTGTGGAGATGTGAAACTGTCCTGGAGCTGTAGAGAAGAGAGGAAGAGCTGCTGGAGTCAGGAAGGATGCTAACCACAGTGTGCCGGATGACTGAATAATCAGGCTTCGCTGCTGAACGAGGGCAGCTGTTTGCAGTCATTGGATAATGAGAGGATGACATCATCATCTATCACTCATTATCAGCGTTAATGAGACGCACATGTCGCTATCCAATAACAGACGTTTATACACACACCGCTACTTGTTTACGTGATACACGTGTGTTCAGGATTTAAGCCATATGTTTGTATTAAATCATTAAACAATAACAGTAGGAAGTTGTAGTAATTATCAACATTTTTTCAACATAAATATATTTCTTTAATCATTGCTGTGCTGTTTAATATAATTAGTAATTAAAAATTATATTAGAAGTATTTCATAATTTGACCCCAATTTTCCAGTTATTTTCATTATAATAATTATAGTATAAATAAATAAATATAATTCAAAATGAAATACATTTCAGTAGGACTTATAATAAAATCTATTAGTATTTTATTAGAAGCATTTTGATAATAATAAATGAGTAAAATAAACATTTTGTACAAATTGATATTTGTAATTAAATGTTTATTATAATGTAACTTTTTGTAAATGTTATTAATCTTTATTGATACAAAATATTGTTAGGCACTATTTCATGTTTTGGCTGTAATAATAATTTTTAATACTATTAGCAATTCAAGGAAAATGAATGTCTTTACAAATGTTAATGCCATTAACATCATCTGTAATTAAAATGTTTAACATTTCAACTGCAATGTTCAGTAATTAATAACTTAAAAATAAAAAATAAGTATTTGAAATGTACAAAATGCAATGTCATTGATACAATTTTTATTTAAAATGTTTATATTGCATTTTTTTTAAAGTATATATATATATATATATATATATTCTGAAAGCATTTTAATATTTTGACTGTATTTTTCTCAGTTCAAGTCTACCGCCAGCAAAAGTGTTTCTGTTTTGGGCTTAATGGCCATGATGGCAGATGACCCGGAGCATCCTGACATCTTCCTGCTGACCGACTCTGAGCATGGTGAGACAGCCAATCACAAGCCTGTGTACTCAGACAGCAACCAATCACAAGTTTTCATCAAAGAGACATTTACATTTACATTTACAAGAGACGGTTACAAAACATCAGTCCATGCTGAGAATCAGTATATAATAATATGCCATTTTCAGATTTTTTTTTCTTTTCTTGTGTGTGTGTGCCATCAGGAAACTCATATAAGTTCCAGGCAGGAAACAGAATGAATGCCCTGCTGTGGTTCAAACACTTGAGTGCAGCATGTCAAAGCAACAGGCAACAGGTGAGTGTGTGTGTATGTGTTAAGTTATTCAGCTCAGATCATTTTTAGTAAATGCCCCATATGAAGCATTCATTGCCCTTCGGTGTGCACTTTATGTTCAGAGCATTTCCAGGCAAAGGCTGCATTTTTAACTCAGTTCTAGATGTTAATTGCTCCTCAGGAGATGCTACTGTGGTCAAATCCTTTGGGTTCAATAAATGTAAGAACATTTTGCTCTAACCTTCTGTTTTGAAGCAGCAAATGACTGTTTCAGTGGGATCTAGTCAATTAAAAGCTTCTCACATAACAGCGTTCTGAAAGCTCTTGTTCTCAATTGCATGGGTCAGACTGACCTACAAAACCATGTTCTGTCAGCAGGTGTGTAGATCTTCATTGAACTGAGCAATGACACTGCCCTCTAGTGCTTGATTCGTACCAGACACTTCCTTCCAGTGCAGTGTGTGCTATTCATTAATTACAAGAGTTAAACTACAAGCTACTCTTTTTAAAAAAAGATGTTCACTACATCGCAAGCTTGAAACTTTTTAAATATGGGCCTTTAGTTATCAGATCCATATCTGTGTCATTATGTCCTTATTTAATATATATGTATATATATGTATGTATTTATAAATATTTATTTTTATCATTTATTTTAGTGATGTCAATGATTGATCACATCCATAATAAGTTTTTGTTTGCATAATATATGTGTGTGTACTGTGTATATTTATGTATAAATGTATATATTTCTATAGTATATATTTTGAAAATATTTACATGCATTTATGTCTAAATTTATATTCATATATTTACTATATAAAGCAATTCTAAAAGATATATGTATAAATATATAAATATGTGTATGTGTGTTTATATTTAACATAATAAATGTACACAGCATACATATATTATATAAACAAAAACTTTTAATTGGAATGCGATTAATCGATTGACAGCACATATATATATATATGTGTGTGTTATATCATTAATGAATTTGACACCAAATACAATGAATACTACACAAATAATAGCATCAAATATTTTAAATATTATTTTTAAAATTGCATTGCAAAAAACATGTTTTTGTTTTAATGTTTTTAAAAATGTAGTTCATTGATGTGATGCCGAACTAAATTTTTAAAATCATTTAAAAATTCCAGAAACACATAACCTTTTATTAAATGCTGGAAACAGTTTGGTGGAAGCAGTGATATATAAGTCTTTATATAAATCTTTCATTTTGAATTACATTTATGCATTTCATACATTTCCAGACTCTAGTTGGTGCATATTTTGATTGCAATCGAACACTCATTATTAATTCTAATATATTTGAACCCTTGGACTTTTGCTGGGATAGACATTGAGTGAGACGACCTCATGGACCTTTATCTACGAACTTTCTCCAGAGCGTTCACCATCTGAACTAGAGCAGAATAGGCTAGTAGATATCAGTACAGGACCTTGTGAAATCAGACGTACCACTTCAGATTTTCTCATTGTCACTTTCTCTTTTTCCATTTCAGGTCCCGGCGAATTTAATGTCCTTCGAATGAGCGAGACCAGGGCGAATCAGAGGGCTCACTCCCGGCTGGATGACAGGAGAGCGCTGGGGAAGAGACCAATAAATGAGCCAATGACTTGTGTTTTTGTGTGCGTTGGAGCTTTTCCACTGCCATCACCCAGCCTGAACCCCAAAGCAGCGAACTCCTCGAGCACCACTGCCTTAACAAGCAGAGTGTGTGTGTGTGTGTGTGTGTGAAAGAGACAGCGATGCCCCCAGCTGTTACATTTTATTTACACCTCCTGCATCTTCCACCTGATTCCCAGCAAACGGGGAACTTGGATTCTTCTCGGGCTCTTCTTGAAGGACTCTTCATGGACCTCCGGAGTTTGTTTACACCTCCTCAACCTTGTTTGTTTGTGCTCCACACCCAGGAGTCTCTCCGTCTTCACACACTTAATGCAAGATTGCCCAAAAGCGAGTCCCTCTTGTATTAAAACGCAACCAGAAAGGGCTCCGATACTCGACGAATTCCAGATGAAGAGGCACTCTTTATCCTCTGAATGTTTCTATTCAACTTCTGCGCTTTTTTATGGATCCTCCGACCTTCTTTTTAGCTCGTATCAACACAAACACACACGCCAAACGTGTTTGTTTCGCTCGGAGGCACCCGAGATGCTCAAAAGCAGGGTGTGGTGGAAGAACAGATCATCAAGCAGGAACAACGAGATGTTTGAAGCCACACCTTTATGGTAAGACTCGTACAGCTTCAAAACATCTGCAATAAGCACACCGGTTCAGTCAAACGCTACCAGGACACATCCACATAAACACACTTGTCAAGCTGTGAATGTTGGTTTACATCCTCAAACTTGTATTTAGTCCTATTATATTTAGTATTTTTCCCGCCGGTGGGAATCGGAGCAGGCACTTCTTGTTTCCTCTGCATCAATGGCCCCACTGCTTTTTCTTTTTTTATGTATTTTGCTTTAATGTGGTTTTATTTTATTATTTTATTTCAGTATTACTGGGATAGTTGCACATGTCTAGACTATTTTAATTGTCTGTTACATTACCACGTTATGTGTGTTTATGTCATTTTCGTTTTGAAAGTAACTCTGCTTTCTATTGGTTGAGTCTTCATTTAGAGAACAGCTTTATCAGTTTCTGTTGGGAACAAGAGATGTTGTCGGTTAAGCAGGAGGCCTTATCCAGGATGCCTCAAGACGTTCGATCAGATATGTCCGTCTTTATCTTTCGATCCTTCTTGTTCTTCTGTATTTCTCGGACCAGTGCGCTTCTCCAGGCTCGGCTCTACTGTTTCTAGTCATGGGTAATAAAGGACATGAATCCAGCTTTGCTTGGATGATGATTGCAGGAAACTTCTTCCAGAGCGCCAAGGTGCTGCGGCGTTTAACCGACAATAATAAACCAAATTGACGGTTATGGAGGAGTTGGCAACTGCTTTATACTCAACCTGACTTCAATAACAAGTTATCGCCGTTTCCTTTGTGGTGTTTTTGCGTGGGATTTGCGCAGAGATGATTGGATGCTGAGGTCGAGGATGGGAAACCAGCTCGTCTTCTTAAAACAATATTTTGTAAGGTGTCCTGAAAAGGGAGGGTTTTATAGGAAATGGCCAATATTTGAGAAATGGCGGTTGGGACGGGTTAGCTGATCCGGGGGAGTTTTTGTTTACATGCGTCTGTATCGTTCTGAGCCTTTCATATCAGGTATTAGCACTTTGGGTTGTAATAAAGGTGTCTGAAGACGAGGGTGGGGAGGGGGTTTATGGGAGTCAATCAGCAAATTGAGACGAGAAGTGTTTACATGATAAATGAACATGAATGTTATTTTGGTTCAAGCTGTGAAAGTCCCGCGAGGCTGGATTGTCATTATTTTTTTTTTGAGCTGTTGTAAAAAGCAGAGAAGTTTCAGAAGAGCTGGACCAACCACATGAACCCGGCACCAAGAATTAAAATAGAAAGGTGTTGAAATGGGAATTTTTCTTAATAAAGGTAGAGGAACATCACGACAGGAATGAGTTACGCATCTTGACAGGTCTCAAGCCTTTTCCAGCGGGGGACTTGGACCAAACTAAATGATAATACTGTTGAAAACATTCGGTGCAGTACGAGCACGAAGCGGTTTATGGCTAATAAATGGAGACAGAAGAGCGGCGGGAAATGTGATTAAGCTGCCTCTGTTATCTAATTCCTTTTTTTTTTTTCTCGGTTGTTTGTTTTTTCACACTACATCTCTTTCTCTCTCTTTTTGTGAACAGTAATGAAATCATTTTAATGAATTTGTACATTTAATGGTTTTCCCTCAGCTACACGATACGTGTCATTTTTGTTGTCGCTGGTTTGTCTTTTTTTCTTTACAGTTATTGTGTCATGTTCAGTCAGATTCTCCGGATCTCCAACATACTTTGTACTATTGCTTTCACTGTTTCTTATATGTACAATGCATATGATGTCATACACACATGTGATATTGACAGATGGCTTTCTTTGGCTGTTTGAACTTCACCACATCACTGGTTTTATGTGGTGGTGTGTTACAACAATTTGTAGTGAGTTGTTTAAGAAATGAATTTGTGTGTGTGTGTGTGTGTGTCACTCTGTGCCATCCTGTATCACCTGCTCCCTCCCACCTTATAACCTCCCTGTCTGACCCCACACCGGCTGGGACCCATGACCCAGGATAGCACTATGACCTTTGACCTGAGCGATGTGCTCCAGGGCTCCAGACAGAACAGAACTAATAAACATTTTTGGTTGTATGTTTTTTAATCCAGTGGTCCCTGTGTCGTCTTTTGGCTTTTTTCAGAAAGTGCTATTGACGTGACTTGCTAAACACACAACATATTTCTGAATAATTTTGGCTTGTACGTTGTATTTTGTCCCCCTACTATATAAGTAGACACAGTACAAACCAAAACGGGTTGGTTACGGTTAATTGGCAGATGTAACAGGTTTCAGAACCCAAGTTACCAGATTTAAATGTAATCATCTCAATTACCTTTAACTGTAACTGATTACATTTGATTAGCTTTCTAATTGTATAAAGTATGTTTAAACTGTCATTTTCAAGCATTTAAGGGTATAATCTTGTAGCAAATAGTCAACACTGACTATTATGACACTTTTAAAATCCTTCATCGCTTGAATTAAAATTACAATAGCTTGAGACTTTAGCACCGCTTTTCACCTTGAGATCACTCTTAAGATTTAATACAGATTTAAAATATACAGTATTGAATAGTTATGAAGCTGTTTTTTTTTTTTCAAATCCACACACAGAGAAAACCATTTAACAGTGGTTAAAAAATCAAATGAATCAGTCATAAGCATGTCATATTCGGTCTTAAACTCCTGAAATGTTGCCGTCCAATATTTAAGAGCAGTCAATATTCAGATGTAACCCTCTTTGTAATCATTAACTGTGATTTATTTACACTTACACTTTTTGGTTACACTTTATTTTAAGCTTTCATTGTTACGGTGTAATTATAATATGGTGTAGTTAAGCACTGAGTAACTACATGTACTTACTATATGGTTAGGATTTTGTAATTAAATTCATCTTAATTCAGCCAGGCTATATGTAACTAGTTACTCCCTAAAACTGGTTTCTAGAATGGTAATCCACAAAACGACTAGTGTTCCGCAGGAAGTCACATGGGTTTGGAAGGACATGAGGGTGAGTAGAATTTACATTTTAAGTTTGTTTTCCCCGTTTAACATGTTTATGGACGTTAGTCACAGAGAGAGTAATGGAGAGAGCAGTACTGTGTCAACCTGCTGAAAACAAATAGCATATGCTCGTTAGGTACGTTTTGAAGCTGAGGTGCTGGTTTAAGTTGGTCCTTTGCCAGCACATGACCATCCTAAAACAGCAAAGAACCAGCATCCCAGCTTGAAAACAGACCTCATCAGCATATGCAGTTTTTTTCGTTGTGTGTGAGAGCGAGTGTGTACTTGTACAGCTATCTTTGTGAGAGCTGGTTTGAGTTTTAGATAATCAAAGTGAGGACAGTTTTGGCCGGTCCTCACTTTCTGGGAGCCTTTCTTAAGACCTGTTTGAGGGTCCAGACTTGGTTTTAGGGGTCAGGTTATAGTTGGGTAAAGGGTAGGTATAGGTAAAGCTCTTAGTTCTGATGGGTAGGGTTAGGGTGAGGAGCTAGATATTACATTGAGTCAATGTATGTCCTCACAAAGATAGCTGTACAGAGTTGTGTGTGTGTGAGAGAGAGAGAGAGAGTGTGCGCGCGCGTGCGTGTGTGTTCACGCAGTCAGGAAGAGCCACAGAGAATCAGGCACACAAACACAGCAGCCGCAGCCGCAATGAATGGAGCCTGACCAAGCAGCGGCTGGATATTGACGCTAAACGTATCTTGAAGACGCTGGGGGGTTTCTGTTAAAATGTTTCGCTAGTAGCTCAAGGGTGAGTCGATGCCTTTAAATGTCACGGTTTCGCTGCTAGCCTGTTAGCCGCGCGGATACGCTGTGACTAAAAACTAGGACTTCAACTCACTAACAACAACTGCAGACACTCATATATAGAGGTACACCTATGGTGAGCTCAGAACCGCGTCGTTTGATTATATCTGTGTTTATTTAATCGCTGTAATATGAACAAAACTGAGGGAACGGTGAGCTAGCTGGCTAACCGCCGTTAGCACTCTCGCTTATAAAACACATTACGTTAGATCGGCGCGAGAGCGTAATTATACAACTGTTAGCTATTAATTGTTTTAATTGTTAGACTAACTGTTTTTTTATGTCAAAAGGTTACTTTTGTATATTATTTGTGTGAATGTTATAAAAGTCAGCATTAGGTGTGTTTAAACGCTTGACAGCAGCTGTCTAACGTAGTCCATCGAGCGGCGCCTAGCTGACTAAAAGCTGGTTTATTTGCATGTTTAACTATATATTTGACGCTGTGTGTGTAGTAGGTGTGATAAATGTGTGTTAGCGTGTAGGTGGAGTGTATATGAATGGCTGGTTGTGTGTCATTAGTGCCTGCGTGGCCAGGATATGCTGCAGGCGGTCCACCCAGTCTCATGATGAACATACACTTCACTCACCTGCCTGTGTCTGATGAGGAGAGACATGTCTTCAGCCCATCACTTGACCAAAGGACAAACATCTGCAGGAATCCGATGCCTGGAAAACACATATATTGTGTGTGTGACCGCTCTTATCTGTTAGATGTGAGAGTATCTCCAGAGTTTGGGAGATGGGTGATGTCAAAAAGACCACGGTGCTCCTCGGGTGTGAGATCTTCTAGACTGAAGACCACTGAATTGACTCTTTTCTTATTTCAGGGGTTTAAGAAGGGGAAATCGTCATAGGTGAACAGAAGCGGATCTCGTTTTTACATTTTAGTCGCAATAGAAAAGGGAGGAAGAAAACAAGATAGTGTTTCTGTGCATTTCTAAAAGAGCAGAACATCTGAGAGAGATTGATTACAGTCAGAAAAGAGAAGTCACTCCCTCAGTGAACTAGTTTAGCAATTTAATGCCAAGGTAATATAATACAAAATATATAATATAAATAAATGTATATTATAAAAAATAAAAAAGGTGTAGCCGCAGGGACACATCACATTATGTGGAAAGGATCTGTGTATATAAATAGATATAGTTAAGCAATGCCACCACATCGATCGCATGAACTTCTGTTCAAATATTTCTATTTAGTACTTTTTAAGAAATGTATATTTTATTTAGCAAGGAACATAGACCAAAAATAAATAAATAAATAAAATAATAAAATTTCAGTTGAAAATAAATGCATTTCCTGTTCATTTGTTCCTTAAAAACATAAGAAACACCACTGATTTCATTTTTGATCATTATTATTATTAAGAATTTATAATTTCTCTACTGATTTCTGAAGGGATAGATACTGAATGATAAAAATAAATAACATTGTAAAATATATTCAAATAGAAATTGTAGGCCTAATAATATTTCAAATATTCCTGTTTTACTCTAGATTTGATTAAGTAAATGCAGCCTTGGTGAGCAAATAAGACCGTTTGAACACTTCTGTGTAATGGTGTATGTTCTGCTTCAGAAGACCCGTGAAAAGATCAGTCCGACTAAATATCAGCACTGTTGACCAAAGCAATTCCAGAAGCCCAACTGCAATAACAGCTGGAAATTATACAGCTTTAATGAAACTCTGTGACCGATAACTAGACCTTGGTGACGTATTTGAATAAACAGTATTCACAACAAAACCCATTGATTTGTTTGCAACAATATTCTTATTATTGAGGCCTGGATAAGCGCTTGTCTTCTGACTTCAGTCTAATGAAATGCTCTTCACAAAGGCACCAGAGAGTTTAGTAAAAATAAATATTTCATTGTGATTTTTTTATTCTCCTCGTGTAATGTTTTAAAATAATAATAAAAAAATGTATTTTGTGGATGTCTGCCAAAAGTTTGCCTTTATTCAGTTGTCATGAGCTAGATATAAGAGCTGAGCGCAGTAGCGAGTGTGGATGTGTGTTTAGGAGGAGCAGCGCTCTCAGACCCAGATTAGCCCCGGGCTGAGATCAAGAAGTGCTGGGCTGTGTTTGCCAGAGCTGTGTGAGCCCAGATTCTGCTGCTCCTTCTTCTTCCTCTTTCACTTTAATGTAGACCCTGAGATCCGTCAGGAATGTTGCATGCGTTCGAGGCTATGCATATTGATTGCTGGCAGTTGTTGAGTTTTCGTTGAGTTTGACCTTTTGTTAGCAGTGGAGCTACGGGCTCCTGAAGTTTTCTGTCTTTGGGTGTATGTTAGAAGAAATCGTTCACTTATTCTGAAATGTAAATATGGTCTCTGTTGCTAATCTTAAGATGTCCTTGAATTTAAGCCATTCAGAGTAAAATTCAGCAATTCTTTTTTAGCAACGATGTGTGAGATTGTGTCAGTAAAGACATCATTACAACAAAAAAATATAATGCATCACAAAATTCAGCTTTGCCATCACAGGAATAAGTTGTATTTTAAAATATATTACAGTAGAAAGGTCATTTTAACTATTCATTTTATTACTATTTTTACTATTGCTGCATAAATATATAACTAAATAAATATTAAACGTGCTTTTTAAGTATATTTTTTAAAACATAAATATAGTGTGACTACATGACATGATCTGTAATATTTTCAAGTATTAATAATCTGACGAGCTGTTTTGTTCAAATATTAAAATGGTTTGTTTATGCCTATTTAATAAGTGTTTTCTTTTTTAAAAATTCATTATTTTAATGCTTTTCTTTATTTTGATGTTTTGGTATTATTTCCCCCTCACACACACATACAAAAATATCTAAAGGAAACTTTAATCCAGACGCATGAAAACATGCTCATCAAGAGCTTTATTCAAATCATTGTATTTATTTTTATGTGTTTGACACCTGGAAATATTGATGTGCCAGAAGCTTTGTATTCTAACAGTCTTTTTTTCTACTTTAGGGAGATAAAGACGGCGCTCAGAGGTGCCACAGACTCGTCCGGACACACCTGAGCAGACAGGTGGCCGCCCCACCCTCCACACAACACCAGGCTGGACTCCAAATCATACATTAGGAGGATTAGGAGTCACGTTAAACACAAGCAGGGCCAACGCAGACACAAGCAGGAGCGTCTTATATAAGCGAGGAAGCTCTCCTGCATCAGTGAGTGCTCTCTAAGGTGAAGTGCTCTGATTTTATTCTACGCCTGTCAGCATCGTGTCTGTCTGTGTTGACTCACGTCTGTCATACAGTACAATATAAATTAGAGATCTGTTCTGCTTTAAAGGATTAGTTTACCCCAAAAATTACTCTCAGCCCATCCAAGATATAGACGAGTTTGTTTCTTCACTCAAATGTAGCATGGCTCTGTTCATCAGTGGATCCTCTGTCAAACATAACAACAATGGACAGTAATCCACACCGTGTCTATCAGTTACAGTTATTATCAGTGATGAAGAAACAAACTCATCTACATGTTGCATGGTCTGAGACTTAAGAGATCGATCTATTCCTTTATCATGACAGCCTCTCTCTCTTGTCGTCCGTCCTCACTCTTTAGTGTTCTGGTCGTTGGAGCCGCTCCTGACCGGTGCCGGTGTTGGTCAGACAGCGAGCAGTGCCATGCCCCAGGCGTAAGTGCGTGTCTCCTGGACTCAGGCGTGGTGGGTCGCCGGTGGGCTGCGGGAGGTGATGAAGCTGAAGCAGCGTGTGGTGGTGCTGTGCGCTGTGCTCTTTCTCCTCGGCCTGGCCAAGGTTTTCTTGCTGGATGGAGGTGAGGGATCGGCTGCTAGCCGCCGCGACCTCCGGGCCTTCCGCAAGATGGAGGCCAGCCTGGCCCTGGCCAAGGGAGCTAGGCTCACGCACACCCTGCAGTCGCCCTGGGAAGTGGCCTCCCAGTGGGTAGGTCCCCGGGAGGTGTACCCGGATGAAACGCCCGAGCTAGCCGCCGTGCTGAACGCCCTGGCCACCGCTCACGTGGAGAGGGCTGACGTGGGCTACAAAGGCACCCAGCTGAAAGCCCTACTGGTGCTCGACGGAGGACAGAAAGTGGTTTTCAAACCCAAGAGGTGAGGAGAGATGGATGATTAAGATGGGGAACGAAAGACAGAGAAAGTAATGAGAATGTGAATGAGGTTAAAATAAAAGGCGTGAGTGATTTAGAGAGAGGGAGAGTGAGGGGAAGAGCGAGTGAGTGAATTAGAGAGTGAAAGAGCCGGTGACTGAAATAGAAAAAGAAATGAATGAATAAGAGATGTAATAATAATCCGTTTTATTTATACAGTGCCTTTCAGAGAGAGATCTGAGCATGAGCAAAAAAAGAGCATAACCACAGAAAAGTGCACAATACCAAATACAAACAGGAAGCTATTCAATTGATTAAAAACAAATGTCAGGATGTCAGTCTGAACATTTGATTAGACTTTTCTCTAATGTACTTCGATTTGCCTGGTTTAGGATATCGGTAATGAGATTCAGTTTGTTAACATTAGTTAAAAAGCAATTGGTAACTTCATATTATGAAGTAATATTTCAATTTATCATAACTGTTTATTTTTTATAAACTATTAATGTGTATAAAATATAAACTATTTCTGTGACGCAAAGCTAAGGTTACTCTAGTCAGACGCTTGAGGTATTCGTCCAATCACAGTGCACTGGATAGCTGGCCAATCAGAGCACACCTCGCTGTTTTAGAACGATGAGCTCTGTACAAATCGACCTGTTCCAGGAGGCGGGGCTTAGAGGAGAAACAATAATGTACAGTGTGTGGAAAATAATGCACCTTTAAACCACATAAACACATTACATTACATCAAATACACAAAATAATGTTCTTTTTAGTGACATCATATGACTCCTTCAATGATGTTCTTACTACCTTACTAGGCTTTGATCAAGTCAGTTCATTTGATGGCTTTCCAGGGTCAGAAAGCTCTCAGATCTCATCAAAAATATCCTAATTTGTGTTCGATGAACAAATGCCTATTGTGTTTGGAACATCATGAGGATGAGTAATGAATGACAGTTTTCATTTTTGAGTGAACTGTCCCTTTAATGCATTAGGTGAAATAATAATAACATTAACAAACTCCAGAGTAGCTCTGGATTAAAATAGCTTGTGTGCAGCTTGTCTGTCATTATTTGAGGTGAGTTCAGCTGTGTGCTCTTATCTGAACCTATTAGACTTATCATGGATCTACAGGGACTTTAGATACGTGAGGGAGCTCTCCTGCTGTCCTTAATCTCTAAAGTCATTGATCAAACACACCTGATCTCTGATTACTTCACATCCTGTCTGGACTTTGTTAATCCATCTGCACTGAACATTTTAGTCGCAAACATCCAAATCTGGTGTCACGTTATGTAGTGTGCGTGGGATATCTTCTGAAGAGGTTAGAAAGTCAGATTTTGCGTGGAATGCACTTCAAAACAGTGAGATTTTTTTTTTTCTTAAAATAAGCTGCAGTGTTAGTAGTTTCAAAATGATGTGAAAGAATAAATACACCTCTACAACTTGAGAAGAAAGTGTTGCAATACTCTCAATATCATAAGTTAGTTCTGGATTGAAAAATGTTATTTCAGGTTTCCGAGCAGCAAACTAAGCTCGGCCGCAGTACGCATGTTTTCTGTGCATGCAATGGTCACGTAAGTTATATAAGCTGTATGTTGAAAGATGGCTCTTGCATTAAGTGGGTGTTGTGTGTGTCCGATACTGTCACGGTATCAGGTTTGGTTTACATTGGATGACTCAAATAATCTTGTATTTGCTCACTACATCCTGCCGCTTAAGGAGCATGGAAGCAGTACGGTGCGTTTATGTTAGGAGTGGATTGACTAGTTAAGCTCATTTACTCTTGTTCTGGGTCTACAGTAAATGTGAATATGCTGTGTGACACCACTCAATCGCAGCCAGTCAGAACATATCTGTGATTTGAACCAATTAAAAATGATTTTAGGCCGGTGCAAACAATGCAAACGCCACAGAAATGAAAATCAAAAGACAGCCTGTTAAAACTAAAACTAATAATTGTGTGCAAGAGAAAGCTAAGTGCTTGCACACTGAATGCATTGGGACATGGATAACACTGTTGCTGTTCTGATCTTATGTCTTTATCTTCTTCGTTGTCTCATTATTAGGTACACTAGAGATTATGTGGTTGAAGGAGAGCCATACGCAGGGTACGATCGGCATAATGCAGAAATTGCTGCTTTCCACTTGGACAGGTAATGTGCAAACACACACACACACACACACACACATACACACACGAGTGGAACAAATAACTCAATTTCTCCAACTGTGGGCAGTGTTTTAGGGTGATATTTTACCTTACATTGTTCTCTCAACAAACCCAGAAGCCTCTTGGGTATCGTCTATATTGAGAACAGAAGATACATTGTATCAAGACTGAGATACGTTGTATTTTATAGTCTTTCAGCTTGCACACAACCGCCGACCCAAAAGTCACCACTTCCCTAAGATAACAGTACCCAGATGATATAAGCTGCACCTGGGCATGAGAACCGAAGACGTGTGAATATTCACAACTTGAACTTTTGGTTGGAAGTTCAGAGCAGCGCACCCACAGAACCCCTCACTAGAAACTATATAGAATTGAATTAGTAAACCGATGCCGTTATCTTCACATGAAATGGACAATACAATGTAGATCACCTTCGTTTTTCAGATGATGTTACATCAGGATGTCATTTTGTCTGAACATGGGTGAGTGAGGTGGTTGAGAGCGTTTAGCCAATCAGCATACACTTATGTCACCGATACTTCCTGGTACTGTTTTAGACCTACTCTAAAGTAGGAGCTAGTTTGGTTCCTGGAATAGTTCCTGCGGTGCAAACAGGCCAAAAATCGGGTGATTTCACAATTAGTTCAGGTACTACGAAATAGTTCTAAATACAATTCTAAGTACGAAATACAGCACAGCTATATATATATACCCTTGTACTTAAGTGGAAACATAAACATCTAGTAACTTTTTGTTGTTTTCATGTCAAATAAAGTGTATCTGTTAGTTTTGATAGGGCTAACCTGTGGGACATTCCCAGAAGCGCTCGGTGACACCTATACATGAACACATACAAAACATAAAAGGTGCACTTTCAGAATGGTTCCAGTGAAGTACTGCTGTGCACAGCGTTATATCAAGTCAGCGGAAACTTTTTGAATTTATTACTTTCACACTTGACAAAACTAGAAAGCTTAAACAAATGTTTCATCTGACTGTCCCGTTGTGTCTGAACTTATCGAGTGTTCACAAGTATGGTGTAAGATGCTGAGGGGGCTGATGGTGTTAGATTCGTGCTGTCAATTATTACCAATGTTTTGCTTTGTCAGGCCATTCGTCTCATTTCCATCAGCTACTGTGAACTCTCATGTCTCCAAACCCATATGCAGCTCATTTATTGTTGGACACAGGATGTTCTGTTGGATTGGGGGCCCATATTCTAGATGTGAGGAGCACCTTTGAAATTGAAGCCGTGTGTTGTCCTACAAGAGTAAAAGTATTCATGTCTTAAAAAAATAAATAAAATACATACATAAATAAAAATGTACCTACTGATCACAGGAACCAGAAAATATTAACAGTTTTCAGCATATTAGAATGATTTCTGAGTGATCATGACTGGAACTCTGCTTTATATCACAGAAATAAAATACATTTGAAAATATATTCACACAGAAAACAGTTATTTTAAATTTAAATAATATTTCACAATATTAGTTTTTTGTATTTTTGATCTAATAAATGCAGCCTTTGAGAAGCGTAAGAATTAAGTAATGTATTCATCTCATGATGAACAGTTTTAGCACAGTAAGCAAGTCAGTAGTAATAAAGTCAAATGCTTTAAATGATGTTTTGGTAGCACTGTGTAACACTGGTTAACTACTACTAACTATGAGTTTTCCCTCAATAAATCCTTAATTTGCTGGTTGAGCTTCAGTATTGGTAGGATTAGGGATGTGGAAGAAGGTCATGTAAAATAAGGCATTGATAGATGCTATACTAGTACTAATCAGTGGCTAATGTTCTATTAATATGCATGCCTAAAAGCATCCAATGGGTGCAACTGTAAAAATATATATATATTTTTTTTTCTGTTAAATGTTTTTCCCTGAACTATCTTTGATCTCTCGCAGCCCGGTGGTGTTCCCAGACACAGGTTCAAAAACCCCTGCTCTAGTCAACTTCACTGAAAAATTCCTAGTTGTAATATTGATCAGTGTATGATTCATTATGTCTTCGAAACACTAAACGGTGCTGTGAGCCCTGCACGGGTCCTGTGTGGTGATCTCACACCTGCTCCGCACCTGCAGCACTCAGGACACCTGCACCGCTCTGACATAAAGAGGCTGTTTGCACCTTCATGCGTTTGCTCTGAAGTGGAAAGTATATCCGAACGCTCAAACCACTTCAGGAGGTGGTCTGGGCCGCGCTCCAGATGAAGTGTAAATGCATGGGATTATGGACACCACATATGCAAATTTTACTCCTCCCAAAATATAAAAATAATAACCTTGTGAGGGCATGTTATAGTTTATAAAACATTAGGGACTTTAAGCATCATCCACTTTTGGAACTGCATTCTGACATCATATTCTGACGACTTCAGCTGCTACTTTGTGGCGTTCTACTGTAACCGTCTGCTACGGGAGAACCGCTGCTTTGCCCTAGTCGTTACCACGTGACAGATTAGTTAAATGTAATTCCACCATTCTACCGTCAGTCTTTCATTTATTCTGTCTTAATTGTGTTTTATACTTAAGCTTATTTAAACGATTTTCTCCATTTGTACAAATATAAGTCTGCTGTTCGAAACAAGTCCCTATAAGACTGCGTAAATGCAACACCAGTAGCATCTTCACATCTTTCCAGTGCTGGCAATCTTTAATCATGAAATGAGCTGATATGAAATGCTTATTTTTGGTTTCATTGATGTGATCTTTGTTAAACGTGACATGTAGCGTGGGAGTTAAATGTAGAGAGTTTTCGCGCAGGTTTTGGCGTGTGCATCTGAAAACTTCTGTGCATACGTGAAATCTAGCTTCTAAGCCAACATACACTTTTAGGGTCAAAAAGTGTGATTGATTCGTTGACATGTAGAGGGTGGAGGGGTTACGTTATGTTACCTATATTACCACCAGGGGTGATCGAAATAGTTTAGGATCACCTTGAGGTATGAATGGAGTCAAAATGGTCTTGGCTCAGATCTATAGTCCGCCAATGCCCATCGATTCCCCAATCACACACACACACTGCATATGACGTTGTATAGATTATTAACATAAACATTCATAACTGTGTTTTAAAGATATGTCACGAGCTTCTCAATCTCTTCCTGCAGGATCCTAGGCTTTAGAAGAGCTCCCCTGGTGGTGGGGAGGTTTATGAACCTGCGTACTGAGATCAAGCCAGTTGCTACAGATCAGCTGCTGAGCACTTTCCTGATGCACGGTCAGTTTCGCTCTGTCCTTCTTCTGTGATGCGTTCTGTCTGTCTGGACAATCCCTGCCTTTTCCTTCTATGCTATGATCTAAGCTTCAGCTAAAAGCGCTACCGCCAGACCCAGAGATCGGCTGAATGGATTCCAAAAGTGTAAAACTCAGCTGTTTAATCTCTAGGGGAGTTGGGAAAATAGTGGAGTGTTCCTTTAAGAAAATACAAACGACAAATTCTCAGTTTCAGATTAACCGGTGCTGATCTGCAGCATAATCCATGCCATAAAAAGATTGATTATCAACTGTTTGTCCCTTCAAAACACTTCTTTCAGTCTTTCCAGACGTCATTTTAACAATGGTAATGTCTCTGCTCTTGTAGGAAATAATACATGTTTCTATGGGAAGTGTTATTACTGCCGTGAGACTGAGCCTGCGTGTGCGGACGGAGATGTGATGGAGGGATCGGTCACCCTGTGGCTCCCTGACGTCTGGCCCTTACAGAAACACAGACACCCCTGGGGACGGACATACAGAGAGGGCAAACTCGCCAGGTATTGTAATCGCCTCTCTCGCTGGTGTTCTCCCAGCTATTTTCACTCTTTGTCTAGAATGAGTGTAAAGAGACACGCTGCCTCGGTTTCAGACTGATAGTGTGTGCTCAGTGAGGGACGGCTAATAGGATGGGATGGTCTGGCATTCAGAATATAACTGCAAATTTACGTTGGCGTGAAGACTGTAGGGTTTTTGTCTGCAGGTTTTCCCACCTAAGACACGTGTCATGAAATGAGGTGTCATTTTTTCCCAAACCTTTTGTGTTTATAGTTATGTAAAATGTGAAGGGGAAAAGAAAAAGGTCCTCTCACAATGAAGACCTAATGCTGAACTTAACTCCTTAATGAAGGAAAAAATCAGAGTTACTGCATTATGCTGGATTTGTCCGGTCTTATTAATGTAAAGCCCAACAATTCAAAAGTAGAATGTAAGTCTGGGAAATGCTGTTCATTCTGATGTTTTTGAGTTTTATGCATCTGAAAAATGATAACTGTTATCATTTTCTTAGTGTTGTCATGATACTGGATGTTGTGACTGGTATGTTACCTTGAGAAATAAGGAACAAATGCCACATGAAAGGCATCAAATGTCAGTTATTTATGGAAAGATGAATATAAGAAGAGTTCAGATGTAAAAGCCTGTAAGTACGTCTGATGTTTTTCTTTAAAATTAGCATTTCCTTCTGGCTACTCTGTATTTGTTTCTATGTAAGTACTGGTAAATCTCAGTGGGTTGAGACTGGCATTTATCACATTCGATGTGAAAGTATTTGATGAACATATACCATGTGTGGAGAGCGTTTACATTTTGCTGACCATTTTTTCCAAAATAAATTGGGAAACACTAAAAGCGATTAATCTAAAAGAGGTAGAGGACCGAGGAAGCGCTCGTAATACCAGCCTCAGATACTGTTTAAATAGTACAAGCTGGAAAGGAAAAGGAATAAAGATAAAGATGTTTTTTTAATTTAGGATCAAGTCAGGTAGAGTCCTAAGAAAATGGACAGGGATCCAGCGATTGGGGTGGGAAGATCATCCCAGCAGTCAGGAACAGTGATGGACAACGTTCTGGGGAGTGATTCTGAGCCTCTGCTACCACAAGGTGTCGCTCACTCGCAGATCTCTTCTGGAGGGGATGTGGATTTGTAGTAGTAGTTTGGGAGCTGAGCCTGTGGCTGTTCTATATGCAAACATCAGTGTCTTGAATTAGATGCGAGCTGCAACCGGGAGCCAGTGCAAGGAGACAAAGAGAGGTGAACATGGGCTCGTTGAAGACCAGTCGCGCGGCTGCATTCTGGATCATTTGTAGAGGTTTGATTGTGCTCGCAGGAAGTCCAGCCAGAAGAGTAATGCAGTACTCCTGGAAAGGACAAGAGCCTGGACAAGAAGTTGCGCAGCATGCTCTGTTGGGAAGGGTCTGATCTTTCTGATGTTGTGTGATGCAAACCTGCAAGATCTAGCAGTCTTTGCAATGTGCTCAGCTGGTCATCAAAGACTACACCAAGATTTCTGACCGAAGTTGATGGTGAAGTCGTGCTGTAGAGTTGGTGTGGCAGGGAAGACAAGAAGCTCAGTTTTGGCAAGGTTGAGCTGTAGGTGATCATCTTTCCAAGCTGAGATGTCTGCCAGGCAGCCTGAAAGCCGTGCAGCTACCGTTGGGTCACGTAAAAAAGCTGGGTGTAAGCCCTACGCTGGACTTTGCAGCGTCCAGATTTACGATAAACATTTACACCTGTTGCACCAGCTAAAACTACTATCAGGCGCAGCTACGCCCAGCGTAGATGATGCGCATCCTCCCTGACTCGTTCTGTCGCAGACACCACGCCATGATTTCACTGAGGAAACCTCTGAAGAAATCTGTCATGGAACGTATCGGGAGACTTCAAACAAAATAAAAAAATGAAGGCGGCAGGTTAAGAATTATTTTTTTAAATTTAGCCTATAAAATCACAACGTTTTGTTGATATTGTCGCTAAACAAATAAGATACTTTTCAGTTCCGATTGATGTATTTAATGATGTACATTTAAATAACGGCGTAGGCTATTTTGTTTCTGAAAAAATGAAAGCGTCCTGCTCCGCGCACTTCAGCCTCTCCGCACAAACATATCCCACATTTATTATTGTAGCGCGTTTTAACATCTAAACATTGTTTTATATCTATTGTTTTATTTTAGACAAGTGGTGATGGTTTGAGAAGGATAAAGTGATCAAACATAGTTTATGATCAGCTGATGATGGCCGCTCGGTCGTTAACAAACAAAAAAATACTCCAAACACTAAATTAACTTAATAAAAAAACAAGACGAAATATAATAATTCTGACATTACACACAAAACTGTTTTAATAGGCGACTTTCTTTGCGGTGCGGATTAATGTCTGCCTGTTAGACAGCCTCTTAGTGTTTTATTTTGGTATTGCATTGCTTTAACGTTTAAAATAGAGTTTATGAAGATGTATGTAACAGCAATCCTTAGCTTTGATTCACTCGTAAAGCCTTGTCTCTTGTAAAAGGTTAAGGCGAAGTCTGTATCCGTAGTTCATATCAATGAGAGCGGCATCTCCCAAAGTTACATCTCGTATCTCTGATAAAACATGATTTTAGGGAAATGTTGTGTTAATGTTGGTACACACCAGCATGTGATAGCAATATACGGCATAATACCAACTTTCACCATACAATGTTTAATAACTCAAAAAACAAAACAAAAATACTGTTTTCTGTATTTCCCTGAAAAATAATGGTTTTGGAGATGGAGAGAGCCAACACCGAGCTTCGTGACTGTCTGCAGTAATAATTAAACAAACAGACATGAATCCTACAGATGAATAATGTCTGAGCAAATCATGAATTTTTGCACCTACCTCTGGCGAGCGCACGGACGGCTTAAAGCGCTTTTTATTTTTAAGCTCTCAGGCTGAAGTAAATGATCCTAAATGTAAGAAACAAATGGTGTGTGTCCATTCCTACTCTTCTTGGCAAGTGTTGATTTTTGACCCTGATCGAAGAGCTCTTGGAATGTATTGAGGGCATTTCCTCCTAATCAATGCTGCAGAGCTCTATGAACTGCATGAAACCTTTTTTACATGACATTAACCTTATCTTCTCCATCTTGGTCACTTTACTGGAAACTTTTGGTTTTAGCAGCCATTTAATGAAGCACAAGACTAGTTTGGCTATTACTAATCAGTTCATATTGTGACTGCTATTTAAAATGTAGTAACGGATGAATTATTTTGGTCTGAGGTTCTCTGAAACTCTTTTCAGTTCTGCAAATACAGGTAGGGATTGCATTTGTTATCCGGCTACAGTTTGCAAGGCGCGTTTACTTACGTCCTTACAGAGTGCTGCAGGTGTGAGACCTTCAGGGTGGAAAGTTCTGTTGGTCTTTAGCATTTAAGGTTGCGTCATTACATCATCTCTGGGTTTTTTAATTGGTTTTTGGTTACAAAACACAAGGTCAAGATTTTTTGTGTTTTATTCTGTGACACAGAGTACATCATGAATTCCTCACTTTTTACATCTTTTTGTGTTTTGATGTCCTAGGTGTTTTTTGAAAAGTCGATTGCTAATAAGCGGTGAAATTTATCTTTAAACATATCTACCCACTAGTCTTGTGTGCACGCTTGCAAACTATTCTAACTCAAACTTTCCAGTGTGGACATTTTAATTAAAGGTTAAAGAGTTGTTGGAAGTTTAGTGATGTTGATCATGCCGCTGTGGTGTAACTTTTGTAACTTTAGCTTTGTATTCAGGCTTTGAATTTTATTCAAATTTCCTTTTCATTCCAGTTGATGTAAATACACAATCTTTAGTTGTTACGGTGATGTAAAAGCAAACGCTTACTGAAATGTCATCCCTACAGGGCTCTATTAAAGGATTAGAGATGTATCATATTTTCTGCTTTATCTTCCCTCCTGAGAAATATTCACAACGAATGCAATACAGAAATCAAAATAACCCTAATTCGTTTAGAATATTTATTGATTTTTCACTTCTCAGTCTGAGTTAAATCCCTTTTCGGCTCAATTAACGTGCTTAATAATTATGCACATCTGAATATTAGGGGTTTTTCTTCATAGATCACTTATCATTCAATTTAAAAAGTAATAGTAGTTATTAATAGTTATTAAGATTAATGTTGTTTGGATTTGATGAAAGGTGCTTGGGGAAAACCCCCTGAAAAGATCAGAATATCAAGTTGACTAATATTATGCACACGTACTAACAAATAGCCAATATGTTAATAATAGACATGCTAATAAGCAACTGGTTAATAGTGAGAATTGGTCCCAATACTGAACTGTTAACACATCTGTTTCTCCTAAATGTTATTTTGAAAGTCTTCTGTGGATCATTTCCTTTTTATATGGAAGGCATGGGATCTTTTTTTTTTTTTAGAGGGGGGTATTTATTACATAACTGTCCTGTCTCAGTGCTTTTAAACGTCTTATAAGCCCCCATCTGTGTCTAAGCGGCTGCCAGGTGACCTGATACCTGGAACACGGTGAGAATAGCCCCTTTCACACAGAAAGACTTTACTGGTAAATTGCCATAAAGAGATCAATTGTGAACAGAAGCACTTTAAAACTAACGTGGGTCAGATGTTGTGAATGCGCCAGAACGCCACATATACCCCCAAAATCATGATCTCAAAGAATTCACTTGTAGCCGCTCTGTGAACGGTGCTTTGTCGGAAAAAGCCGGAATGGTGTTGGGGAGGAGACAAGGGCATTTTTTTATTTACTGCAAATTACTGGTATTACTGTGCGAAAAGGGCTAGTGAGATTTTTCAGGAGATAAAGCCGTGTTTTTATTGTGTTGATCAGTGACTCTGTGTGTGTCTTTCAGGTGGGAGTATGATGAGAGCTATTGCGAGGCTGTGAAGAAAATGCCTCCGTACGATGCCGGTCCACGTCTCCTGGATGTGATCGACACAGCCATCTTTGATTATCTGATCGGTAACGCAGATCGCCATCACTATGAGAGTTTCCAGGATGATGGAGGAGCCAGTATGCTCATCCTTCTGGACAACGCCAAAAGGTAGAAAGAATGAAATCTAGAGATCACCTTCAAGATGATAGACCCAAGTGATTGTATAACTGGGCTTCTAGCAGAAATCTTGAGTCACCGTTTCAAGCTTTATTGTCATTCTGCTTCGGTGTTACAAACTAGTTACACACAGATAAACACACAACAATGCAAGCATAGGAAGAACAATCGAGCTACACAACAACCATCTGACTAATACATGACATGTCCTATAATAACTATACCTAGTTGAATACACAGACAGAGACTTTACATAAATACTGTACATGAGGTTGTGCAGAAGATATATTTGTACATGAAAGTGAGGAAAATAGGGCAAAAATGAATTTGTAGTGCATAGACATGTTATCTTATTGAGTCGTAAGGAGTGTCTGCTGTGCATATTGTGGGATGAGTGCGCTACTACAGGTGCTTTGTACTTCTGGCGGTTCATATAAACAGATCTGTTTTTCCATGCATGTGTGAATGTTTGTGTTTCTCCTGCAGTTTCGGGAACCCAGCTCTAGACGAGAGGAGTATTCTCGCCCCTCTTTATCAGTGTTGCATGTGAGTAAGCTCTGACTTCCTTTTACCACCCGCTTTGGTTTCCTTAAAATGGCACACTTCTGACAGTCCCTAACTTCTGGATTACTTCATGCGCTGGCTTTGATGATGAATGCTTCCCATTCTGTTCTTTCAAAACAAACACACTGACTTCTGGCATGATGTAGACCTTTGCTTTTTGGATGAGTGTGAGTTAGGTTTCTGCCGAAACATGTGTATATAGGAAATAAACATGGACATTATACTACATAAAACCAGTCACTATATATTAGTGGTGGGCTGTTATCGGCGTTAACGCGAGACTCTTATCGCGTGATTAAAAAAAATATCGGCGTTAATCTATTCACAAAGTTGGGTTGGGAGCTGGATCACGCTAGTCATTCGGGTTGATTACAATTAGTATAATCACAAATACCATGGAGAATAGGGGTGGGAGAAAAAAATCGATGCAACGCTATTCTCTCTTTAATGCTTCTGAATAATTCATAATCGATGTTTTTCCTGCATATGAAACATGTGCCGCTCGAGACGCACCGGGCTTCATTGAACAGAATTTACACTGAGACACGTGCACGTTGCTTGTCTGTGTGTGCTTCCATCCGTCACGCTTTACTTTTGATATGTTTTTATATACCGTTTGGAATGCATTGGTATTAGATGCAGGAAACCTGCGCGCTGACAGGCTTTGTTTCTGACAGTCACTCGCGCTTTGTGTTTGTCCTGAAGCGGCTGTGGTTTAATCCACTTGCATTTACAAATGCTTCTATACGAAACTGATGAACACACCGTCAGTTATGTTTTCAGAGCAGAGCAAAACATCTGATATATCGAAAGAGATCTGTGCATTAGTCTGAAATTGATCTCATCAGTAATAATCAAGCGGCAATAATGGAGAGGAAAAAAAGAAAAATAAAACTTTTAAAGTCAAAACTATTTCTGTAAACTTTTGTATACTCAAAGAGCACTTTTTAAAATAAGTAATAGTTTTAAAAGAGTATAAAAACAAAATCAAGTTTTGAACAAAATAAATGTGATTTAAAATGTGATATTCCTGGTTTCATAGACAAGGCTTAAGGTAGTCACAGACTAAAATTTATTGCTCTGAGATATCTTAAAATTGTGTGAAAGATGCATTGATATCTTAATTTAACTAAGGCCTAGTCCTGGCTTAAACTAAGCCATGTTTGTGAAACTGTTGTGAAGCCGTTGTGTTGAAGAACAAGATTCACACCCCTACTTTTAAGATAGCAGTACTGACACACAGATATCTCAAATATAATAGGGCTTTACTTTTAGTTATTATTTAGGTAGCACATATATTCTGAATGCCTTTGGGAGAATTCAAATGAGCCATTTTAATCTAGATTTTAAAAAATAATGTATGCCCACCCCTAGTTTATATACCAACCTATTAAAGCACTGAAATCTGTTTTGTATCTTTGAAACACACTGATAAACACCAAAAGCAGGTGATGATGAGAAAGTCACATGATGAACCAAAGCTCATTTTAAATATGAAGATATATATAAGGAGCTCAGAGTCATTCACACAAACACTAAACACCATCATGATGAGACTCATTACACTCAAATATACAGAACTGATGAGAAAACACTGAGAAGAAACATCAAATTTAAACTATTTTAAATGCAATGCAGGGAATTCTGGGAATGTCAGGTTTCCCTGTAAATATTACAGGAATTATTCATTTAACCGGTTTTTACCATAGCATTTTTACCGTTACAATCATGCTCATTTTTTACAGTGTGGTTAGTTGACACTGTACTAAGTCTTGTTAGGATCTCAAACTTTGCCCTGTTTGAATTAAAAAAAAAGTGCCTAGGCTTACTCAGCTCAGTAAGACTTAAAATATTATCCACTGTCTGTCTCATTTTCTAGGAAAAAGAGAAGAAATACATGCTTCTTCTGGACAACCTGAAGGTGCGAGACATAGAAAAGGGCTTCATGTCCAGCAAGCATGTCTTTGCCATCTTTAACACAGAGCAGAGGTCAGTTTTAGCACCTACACGCATTTCAAAAGAGACAATGTATATTAAGTGAATGTTTTTTTTAATGATGTAAAGATCAAACTCAGAGTACATGCCATATAAAGTAGATTTATATTGTAGACATAGCTAAAGAAGAATTCAGTCCCTCCGAGTGACCTGTGTGCGTGTGTGTGAGAGTGTGTGTGAGAGAGTGCGACTGTGTGTGTGTGTGTGTGTGTGAGAGAGAGAGTGTGTGTGAGAGTGTGTGTTCAGCCATTAGCAGACAAGCAATAAACAATCTAGTAAACTGTCTACACATATTACAATCAAATGTCATTAATTGTCCAACTGGGCATTAAAAGTTTGGACAAACTGTAAAGAGCCAAACATCACTATTAAAGGGTTCATTTAGCCCATGCTGTACTCACCCTCAATGCATTCTAGGTGTATATGACTTTCCTCTTTTCAGACGAATTCAATCTGAGTTTAAAAAAATTATGAGTAAAAATGATCCTGCCTCCTCCAAGTGTTATAAAGGCAGTAGGTGGGAATTTCTGTTCAACATTTCAAAAGAAGTACATTGAAGTGCATCCACGCTATCTCATCTTCTGAAATGGCTTTCATGTATAACAGTTAACAGTTCATGAACAAGCTTCTCCAAAACAACACAAAAGCATCCATTATAAAGCATTCGCTGTATAAAACCATGTACATAAACTGAACTGTGTTCAAGCACAGATGTTACAGGGACCAGTTCCCCCGGGTCTCACTCCTAATGAACTCCTGTATGTCACTATAATCATTTTTACCTTGATTATAATTGTCACCAATCAAAACTTCTCTAACGTGACCACAAAACGAGTCATAAGTGTCAATTCTTGATTTTTAAAAAATTTATGCATGATCTTTAATCTTTAAACCTTTAAAGTTATACAAACTAAGTTCATAAAGCATTTTACTAATCAAAAATTAAAGTATTAATGTATTTACGGTAGGGAGTGTACATAATATCTTCATGTAACATGATCTTTAATATCCTAAAGAATTTTGGCATAAAAGCATAGTCGATCGTTGTGACCCATACAATGTATTTTTGGCTATTGCTACAAATACACCCCAGTGTCTTAAGACTGGGTCACATTAAAATGATGTGCGCCCCTGATCTAGTGGAAGATGGAATGAGTGAAAAATCCAATAGACTAGGAGAAACAATATCCCAACATCATAGAAATAGGAAATGTAGAAAAGTTATTCTATTAGAGGTATTTTAAGTAGAATTTGATCATTACTCTCTCTCTCTCACACACACACACACACACACACGTTCCATTCTACAACATCTGGACTATTAATCAGATCTAATCTTTCTTCTCCTCTTTAAATATGTTTCTCTCTGCCAAGACCAGACTTTTTTCCTCTATGTGTTTCATTTTTTTTCATTTGTACTCTGAGCTCCTGGCTTCTTTCTACAGCAGGGTTTCTACCACCCCCTCCCCACCCTTGATTAACGTTTGATAAAAAGTCTTGTAGTCATGGTAAAAAGAGTTGATGCTCTATTCAGCTGTGATGACGTTCAGTCAGTAACTTGGAAGCTATGTCTGGACAGCCCGGCCCATGGTGAAATCTCATTGGTCCTAAATCCAGCACCAAACTGTATTATAATAGTCAGATGTGTCATTTTTTCTATAGGTTAAAATGCTTTTTCTCATCCAAACTTAATTTTCAGCGATAATCTCTATGATTTTAACCTGAAAGAACATATTTTAAAGAATGCTGCTAATCAAACAGCTGATCGTCTCTATTGACCTCTATAGTATTTCTTTGTCTGCTATGGAAATCAGAGAGACTAAAAACTGTTTGGTTCTTCAAAATGTTCCTAAATATCATTTGTGTGTGTGTGTTCAACATAATAGAGATGAGGGTGGGTGAATGTCACTCTTTTAATTTTTGGGGCAAGCTATTCCTTTAATGTCATTACAGTCACTTCTGATCAATTTATTGCATCGAAGTATACGTTTCTTATTAAATATTTTTTTTTACAGACTCCAAACTTTTAAACAGTAGTCAAGATCATTTTACTGTTTGTGGTAAACACTGTCAGAGGGCTAAGATTCACTGCAAAGGCAATTAATGGGCCGTCAGTGAGCAAGTCACACAACCAATCCAAAACAGTTGATTTCTCCTTGCAATGAGAGAAATCTTGTCTCCGAGGGCAAAATCCAGCCAAAATTGTCTCCAGGAGAGTGCAGCGGAGTCACATCTGGTGGTCACCCCGCACACACACTTACACACACATCCATTCTACAGGGACATATAACGCCATTCCATATGCACTCCTTTATATTTTCTAACATAAACACACTCTACCCTCATAGTAATACTTCACAGAGAGCGCGACAGGAACAGGGGGCGCAGTAGGACACACTTCTGGCACATTCCTGGCCAGTCTTTACTTCGTTGTCCCTCCCGCTTTCTTTTTTTCTCTCCGTCTCTGACATTCTGTCTGTTGAAACGCAGCCTCTTTCGTTTTCAACTGCGGGTGTGTCTGGGATTAATTAGCTGCTTAATTGGAGAGATGTTGGTATGCTGTGGTGAATGTGCACACACACACACACAGCTCTGACATTAGAGAGGCATGGCAGACTATTGTAAACACACCCAAGGCTGCACCACAATCAATCAGATACTCTCTCTCACACACACACACTCACACACACACACACATACATCCATCATTTCAAACACTCTAAAGATATTCAAGCTCTTATAAACTCCACACTCATTCCCACTCACCAGAAGAAACATACCACCCAGTACTCTGAAAATCCCCTTTTTTTCTGCCACACACACACACACACACACACACACACACACACTTTAATGATCTAGTGATTCATACTGTGCCCTTCACACCCACCGACTCCCTGGAGTCTGAGCGACCGTTGACGTCAAGAGGTAGATGTCGTTTTGTCACAGCTGTGAAAAATGCTCATGGAAAAAAATCAGAGAACATTTTCATCCACTTTCCTCCACTTTTTCGTCTGTGTTTGCATCAGTGAGCATTACTTCCAGGTTCATATATGATGTAGTTTTGTGCGCTTCTGGATTCACTCAGGACTGTGATTAAAGGAATGTTTTGGATTTAACGTAAGCCATGACATCTGCAACATTGTAACGATTACCACAGACAATAATTACGACCCACTCATCAGTTTGTGAAAACAAACAAAAGTAGTTTTTACAGTAATGCATTTACAAAGGAAACCTCTCCCTATAGAGACTTGTATTGCATTACAGTGCTGCGTTTTTTGTTGTTTTCACAAACATTATTTAACCCATAACAGTCGTTTAGAATTGCGTTCAGCATTGTGTAATTACTGACTAAAATGGAATAACAGCTGAAATAAACTACAATATTAGATAAAAAAATAAAATTTAAACCAAAAAAAAAAAAAAAAAATATATATATATATATATATATGTATATAAAAGTTTTAAGTATTTAAATTACTGCAATTAAAACAATCAATATAAATAATGATTAAAACAGAAATATCAAATTCAAATCAACCAAAAACCGGAAAAGGCTAAAACCTAAACTACAATTAAAATGAAAACTTACCCTAATGAGAAATAAATATACTTAAATGTATTTCAATTGCGTTTATTCATGCTCTGTATACTACAAATACATTTTCATATTTATGTACTTAATAAAATGCCATGCAATTGTACTTTAAAGTCTGCTAAACTGGAACAACTCATGTGCAGAGGCAGTCAAATTAAAGACATATTTAGTATATTTGATTGTGTTAAAGTGGAACTATTGCAAGTATACTTTAGCATATGCATTGTGCACAAGTAATAATCCAAAATAAAGTTTAATTAAATGTTTAAATGAGTAGGTCTCGAGTTATCTGTCAATAAATATGTTAATAGATTTGAACTGTACTTAGAATGAAATGAATATATTTGAAATATATTACATTTTTTACTAGGGTAAAAAAATAAAATAATTTAAATATAAAATAGCTAAAGTAAAAAACAAAAAACTATAATAATAAATAATTAATACTGAGATTGCATTCATCTAACACTTTGGGAGAAGATCTAAGCTTCATTTTGAGAGAAAAAAAATCCATAATAAGCCCCAGAAACATAGCCAAATATTATTTTTGGATGCGCACAGATTGTTTTGTGTATTTTCTGCATGCTCCGTTTTTTGAGTCTAAACCCTTTTAAAAGTCAGAGCCGTACTTTGTGGTTTTGGAATGGCAAATAAAGTTCATTACATTCACAAGCACTGCAGTTATCCTGTCATAAATATCATGAACTACCAATGAATTATGAATGGTTTAACCGCAAAACAATATTCCCCACACATTACGGCATATTATAAGGGTCTGCGAAGCAACTGACGCAAGCAACTAGAAGAAAGTATTCCTCAGTTACAGCAATTAGTAGCACTGAGTCATACCTGCGCTTGTAAAAAAAAACAGCGAGTTTTATGAGATTGAAGAATGTGTTTGTGTGTGTGTGTCCGACTTGACCCCGGTCTCAGGTCACCTTCTTGTAGTCGTGTTCTTATCAGCCGTACACTAAATCAAAAACACCTTGTACATTATACTTTAAGCCTCTTACCCCACAGGCACAACAAAGAGAAACAATAGCCACAAAAATAGAGAGAAATGAGAGGGAAACAAAAGGAGGAGAGGAACAACAGAATAATTAGGGGGAATGTGGAACAGATGGAGAGAGACGGGCTCCAGATTCCTGCCTCTCTTTCTCTCTCTGAGGAAAAAAATAATAATAATAAAATGGAGGAGTGAGACTGGGTAAAAAGAGACGATAGATGGGAATGAAGATAAAAAAAAGTGAGGTATAGGATAAAATCTAAATCTAGAATCAGATCGGAGAGAGTGAATGGATATTCACGTCAGTCTGGGGCTTGTGGTTTTGGACACATGATATGTGCGCGCGAGATCACTTGTTTGTGTGAGAGTGTATGTGCTGCCATGGGAACCGGCTAACGACCGATTATTTGCGCCTCAGGAACGTGTATAAGGACTACAGGCATCTGGAGCTGGCCTGTGACACCCAGGACGAGGTGGACAGCTGGAAGGCCTCTCTGCTGCGAGCTGGGGTTTACCCAGACAAAACCACGGTAAGCACAGGAAAGCACCGGCTTCTGTACCTGTGCGCTAAACCCTGCGGCCTACCACTTCAAAATAAAGGTTACCGTTTAAACCAAAAAGGGCTTTGTAGCCGGATGCCGTGTGGATCTTTATAAGCTCCACTCAGAACTTTTAGTCCCCGCTTCTTTGCAAAACCAACAACATGTGTTGGTGCTGTAAAAGAGTAGTTTAAAATGCGTCTTAAGAGAAGAAACTTATATATACAGTGTATATAACTTATAATATATGCACATGACCTCAATACTTTTTAGTATATTGCCCATTATATTTACCTTATCAAATTAATGAAAAAAGACCATAACTTTGTAATGTGTTTTGCTCTCCACTTGTGCCTGTGTCTTTTGTAGCGTCTTCGTACATGACGTGGTGCAGTCATGAGGTGCTAGCTCACATTTTTAATAATCCTACAAAAAAAAGGTTTAGGGATCTTTGTGCAGACAGAGATCTGACCGCTAGATAGGGATTGTGTTTTCAGCAATAGTGTAAGGGTCACTTTTCAGAGAGAAAAGGGCAAAAATCTATAGATGGAAAAATCTCTGTAAATGTTCTTTGTGCAATTCTTTTTTCTGCTTGTATTTACTATTTATAAAAGTTTATTTAAGGGTATTTTGATACTGAATTTCCATCCAAATATTTTTCTGAATGAAAAGTTTGTTGTCAAGTGTGTAAACCTTGCATTATTATGCTGCTCTATTATGATTATACATTCAGTGCCATAAAATGGTCTATGGGGCAATATATCGCACAGCAAAACGTTGTTCTTGTGACAGACAGACCTACATAGAACTAGTCCATATGATGTAATTTTCCAATTCCGAGCCCAAATATGCCTACGTCCCGACTATATGGATGAAAAAAGTATGTGAAGTATGAATTTGTAGTAACAGACGGCAAACCTGGTTGGCCTACTGCTTCTGGTGAGATTCGGAAGTGTGCATATATTCAATGGAATTACTTTTTAAACGTTAAAAATATATATATATTTTTTTTTTGCACTATAGCTCTCAAACATAATTTGCATTTCTACATATTCATATTTCAAAACGAGACATGAATATGTGATTCTAGCAGATGATGATCATTTTTGTCTTTTCCTCGCATAAAAAAAGTACAGAAATCTCTCATGTTACGGTAAAATGCCTTGCTTTTCATTGGTTTGGAACGACGTGAAGGTGAGTGAATGATAGAATTTCTGGCTGATTTCGTAAAACTTGAATTTTTATTCTATAGCACACAAATAATGTATCGCTTTTTGTTCCCATTCATTTTTATTACATGTAAAAGATCAGCATTAACATTGTGCCTAAAGTCTTCTTTCATGTTCCATAGAAGAAAAACAAAGCCACAGCGGTTTGGAACAACATCTAATTGATGGCAGATTGTTCACTTTTGAGTAAACTATTAAATCCAGAAAGCAAATACGCTGATCTGAGAGACCTATAAAAACTATCCGTTTTTTTTTTTGTTGCCAGTCTCCAAAGAGTCAAATAACCAACTTTTCTGAACCTTAAAGGGATAGTTCACCCAGAAGTGAAAATTCCATCCTTTACTCACCCTCACGCCATTCCACCAAATTTCACCAAAAACTTTGCTGATTCAAAGAGTTAATTGTAAAAGGAATCCATATGAATTCACTGGTTTTAAAGATAGAGCACATAAAATATGGTAAACAGTAGCTGTACTAGCATGTTTGAGCTTTCATTGTTTAGTTTTGAATGTATTATGTGTTAAAAAAAGATTATGTGTGAATGAAAGCCTAAATTAAATTAGTTCATCAAACTGAATGAAGCTATCATGTCTATTGGATTAAACCGTTTTATTCAGTCTTTATGAACTTTCTGAAGCATCAGGGTTGTGTGATGGGATGAATTTTCAAGGTAGAAACAAAAATATCTTTATTTGAGTTTCAGTATCGAATTTGATCAATAAATGATATCATTTTCATTTCTGCGTGAAAGATCTCTTTAAACGCTTCACAGAACCGTTCGAGTGTTCTAAGAAACATAAGGAAATGATACGTTTCACATAATAGCGAGGCCCACGTGGATTCTGTGCACAGGGAGAGCTGCGGAAACCTCCACAGATTCCTGCAGGACTGGAGCCCCTGGTGCTTATAAATGTCGAACACATTTCATATTTTATTGCACATGATTCTACAGCTTTTTTTTTGCCCTAAAATAAGTGCTTAAAAAGTCCACCGGCCTTCTAATAAGTGTGCACTGGCGTTTGGATAAGTCTCGCTCCTGTGTGTGTGTGTATGTGACTCTGCGGCTGCAGGCTTCATGGTGGCTGTGCTCTGGGGTCAGGAGCTCTGCTGCATTCCTCAGCTCTTGTGTCACACCATGAAGGATCAGCGAAGGAGGGGGCTTTGAGCTCTGTTTCTAATCAGTTCCCTTGCCTGTTTTTTTCCCCCCTCATATGCACCCCTTCTTTCTGTCTTTATGTATGCTTTGGAGCAACATGTTGAGTGATGTCACAGTTCTGTCAGGGTTCCCCATAATTCGCTCTGACAGAAGTCTACCACACCCCCTCTGACACTCACTAAAGTAAAACTCGTTTTTTCCTTGCTTTTTAAGCACCCCCCCAACGAACAGCTCTTTTCCAGCTTGCTTCTCTATTTGTGTATGCACTCATTGCCCTCTGAAACATCTTTGTCATCCCTCAGCATATCTCCTGTCCAGGTTTGCCCACGTCTTCCTCTGTCTTTTTTCTGATTGGTCAGTTGGATGGAGAGGGTTCAGGCCAGGCGGAGAGCTTCTCCATGGACCCTCAGCTAGAGCGTCAGGTCGAGACCATCCGCAACCTGGTCGACTCGTACATGAGCATCGTCTACAAAAGCATCCGAGACCTAATGCCCAAGACCATCATGCACCTCGTCATCAACAATGTAATACAAAATCAAACCAGTAAAACTTTTTTTTAACGTAAGATGCACCCCCTAGTGAAAAATAAACATATTTAATGTATTTGAATCGCATTTATTTCATGCTCAGTATCCTACAAATACATTTGCATACTTATGCACTGAATAAAAAGCCTTGCAATTGTACTTTTAGTACACTAAACTGGTACACTTAAAGTCTGCTTAATTGAAACAACTAATGTTGTGCTTAATGCACTTTAATTGTGCAGAGGCAGTCAAATTAAAGACATATTTGGTATATTTGATTGTGCTAAAGTGGAACTATTGCAAGTATAATTTAGGTACACTTAATTTAAATGGAAATATTCTGGTCATTCTTGGTTTACACATTTGTGTGGATAACGTGTGGGTAGTTCACTATTTGGCTAGTCATGTGATCTTAACATTGTGGCCACATTGCAATTTTAGGTCACAGATATGACCGTGTCTTCATCTTACTGTGTCTAACTTCAAGTCCTGCTCCTTTTTTATTTGGAAACTGTACTCATAGGTAGAGGAGTTTATCCACTCTGAGTTGCTGGCTCAGTTGTACTCTTCAGGAGATCAGTATTCTCTGATGGATGAGTCTCCAGAACAGGCCCTGCGAAGGGAGGAGGTGCTGCGTACCCACGCCGCCCTGAAGGAGGCACTGAACATCATCACTGACATCTCGACTTCTACCATCTCCACCCCGTTGCCACCACCAGTAGATAACTCTTGGCTCCATAGTGGCTCGCTACACCGAAGGTACCTCACATCTCCATCCTCATTCCACTTTATCCTGTTCTTTACTTGAATCTGTACTCCACACATCGTTTATGGTGGGCCGTTGGCACTCACATGGACTGAATCACCAGGATTTCTGGAAATATCATGGTGTTTTCCAGTTCAAGGAAAAACTGATTGAGATTAATGACAAATTAAAAGTCACGGAAAACGTCTTTTTATAGAGCTGGAGAGTGTTGTCATATGCGAACGGGTTGTTCTTTTAATGAATTGTTGAACCAGTTCACAGATCAGTTTGAATCATTTGTTCGTGAATCATTCTGAATCAAAATAGTTCTTTCAAATCCTTTTCCAGTAAACACAAGTGCCTGCAAATAAAAATAACTGGTAATGTAAATTTAATGGCTAGTTTTGGGGCGATAAATCGATTTCATCGATTAACTCGAATATGTAGTTTACATAAAAGCTACTCATAAAAAGATTCATTCCTTTTGCTGAATGAGACTAAAAGGTCTGAGTCAGTAAACTGATCTGAACTTACATCACTAGTCTTTTTGCAGATTGATTTTTTTTTTTTTGGGGGCCATTTCACCCAGCCCACCCGAACAGCTAATGCATCCCTCATTCTTGTTCCCCCTCAGGTCTCCTCCGGGTTATAGTGTCCCTAAGAAGCATCCTGCTCCGCCTGCTCCTTCGTTACCAGCCCCACCGGTCTCCAACAGCACAGACACCACCAACACTACCAGCCGCCCCAAACAAATCCCTCCTAGTGTTCCCAGGTACAAATTCACCCGACAAACCCATTTGTCCTGAAGGCACACTAGAAGCCTTAGACCATGGCTTTCTGCACAACATGATTCATCAAGCAATGTTTATCTACTGTAGGAAAGGGATTTCACGTGTGATCCCTCCATCAACAACACAGCTGAATAAACCTTCAATTAATAAAGTACCCAGTGACTAGAAGGCTTGATTCAGGTGCGTCAGCACTGAAATAGGCTGAATACTTGAAACGAACCCAGTGACCTGTAGCTTCACCACATTTTTAAACAGTATTTTAACAGTTTTCCAGGCTTGAAAGCTGTGGTGGATTTGTGGTTTCCCCTTTCCCAGGTTCCATCTTCCGTGAATCCATGGTGTCGCAAACTACTTGGAGGTCTATAAAGGTGTGGTCACCTTAGTGTTGTTGATGACACTTTAGTTTATGGAACCGTTTTCACTCGTTTTAACCTTGTTGCTTATTAGCTTGCATATATTGTGTGGGGTACAGTATGAGGCACTGCTCACACAGAAATGACTTTCAAACCGAGCAGCTTTTACTCGTTCAGTGTGATGTGACCAGCTTTAACATGAGCATGTTCCATAGGGAACCGTTTCGCCCCCAAACACGACGGATCGTGCAGATTCCTGTAAGGTTGACTGGGTTTTACCCATAAAATTTTGCCAAGCAGCTGTAAATGTGACTTCACCTCGATACAGAGAGAAAGCTCTCCGTTAGCATTCCTATCCATCTCAACGGCAGTTCCTTGGCAGGCGTAGGTCCCCATGGAAGTATAGGATTTGAAATGTGTCATATTTCCTCATCGGACCACAGAAACGTTTAACGTTTAATTCAAAATGAACAAAAGTATACAGTTTTGACTATTTGCTTGGTGTCCAGCAGAATCTATAGTCTACGCCATTTAACCCAAAAATGAGAATTACTCACACTCATGTTGGTCCGAGCACATAAGATCTTTGTTCATCTTCAGAACACAAATTAAGATGTCTTTGCTGAAATCAGAGAGCTGACCCTCCATAGACAGCAATGCAACTACCATGTTTAAGGTCCAGAAATGTAGTAAGGACACTGTTAAAACAGTCCATGTAAACATTGGGAGGGTTTGCCTTCGCCATGCTTCCTTGAAGTAGGGGCAGGAAGTTGACAGCCTCATGTGACAGGAAGAACCTCAATACTCTTTTTTTCCCCTCTTGACATCTGTTATTGTTCTTTATTTGCATGTCCTTGAAATATAAAACATGTAGATATAAAATGCAGAACAGGGGTGCCCAAGGCATTGCTGGTAGATCACACTGTCAGTGGTGCTCGTTCAGGGGCACAAGATAACTTAAAACTAAAATATAATAGCCTACTTTCACTAATGTTATGACTAATATAGTAAATAGTGTAAAATATATATATATAAATAACTAACAGTACCGTTCTATGTATGCTGTATTTTGGATCTTCAAACGTTTCTCATGGTTCTGTGTGAAATATAAACTGAGCGGTGGCTGTATGTGATGCGCAGATTACAGCTTGTGGCTGAATACAAGAAGCCAGTGTTGTCTAGTAGCCTAAAGTTTTGATGGAAGACGATTGTAATCAAGGTAAAGATGATTACAGACATACGGGATCGTGCATTAGGTGCACAAACTAACCATGTGTGGGGGTCCACTTTCCTCGCATTGATCAATATATGTTTGCGTGTTTTGGAGCTCATGTATATGCGGGCATCAAACGCTCCAAAGCTTGTACTGACAGGAAGTATTCAATAACAGGGTCGGGGGTTACTTTTACCTAAAATTCCTGCAGTGACACTTTAGCGAAGTACGTTTGCAAAAAAGAACATGGGATGTTTAAATCTATCTTGAATTTGCTTTGTTAAAAAATAAAAATAATTACATGAAAATGCAAAAGTTTTAGTTAAAGGTTTGCACTTGCAGTGTAGATTTGGAGAGAAGGGAGTCTTGGAGTGAAAATAAGGTTGAGAACCACTGCTTTAGGTAAAATGTAAAACCTGACAGGTTACGCTAGCTCAAACCGCTTGAGGAAACCAATGGCCTTAAACCATTGAAGTAAAAAAAAAAAAAAAAACTAATATGAGTACTATAAACTCATTTAATTGAGTTATATTAACTTATTTATTTTAGTGTCGGCGTAGTCAGTTAGAGTAAACTCAACTTAAACATTTTAAGTTTATTCCACTCAGTTTTAATTTATGTAACTAATTCTAATTCAGTCTTAACAACTATATAGCTACTTAAATGGTTTGAGGAAACTAGTTGCCTTAAATGGTTTAAGTTCATTAAACTCAAAGCAATAAGGTTACATAAGACTAAGCAAAAACACCGGTACAAAGAAATAACAGAACAGGAGTATTTTCTCAAGTATTTACTGTAATTCAACAAATGTTTTCAAGCATAAAATAAAACCAGTGGGCTATAAAGACATAACATTTAAGCTATCTAATCAGACTCGCTATCTAAAAAGACCACACAAACAAGGAGATGTTTAACAGAATCCATTTTAAATGTGAAATATAGTAATAATATTTTTTTTGTTATTTTATTGTTATTATTATATATATATTTTTTTATTTATTTTTTTTTTTTAAATTAATATATAAAGGTATATAAAACATTTTTATTTCATTATGTATTTATTTTTCACTTGGTAGATCTCGGAGAGTTTCTCATTTGAAAACCCCAAAAAGTGTGTGCAAAACTTCAATTGCGCACAAACACAGGTCCTCAACACAAACACACTAAAAACTTTTATCCTTAGTTAAAAATGCCTCTGTATTAGTTGTGAGTATCTCTGAGCTCCCTCCCTCTCACAAGCGCTCATCAACACGGCTGTGTGTTGTTACATCCATCTCCAGCTGCTGATGATCAAATTAACGTCATGCATACACATAAAAACTGAAGTCGGCTTTGTGTTTAACTAATTTAGTTCGGTTGCACGAACCTGTCAACTCATAATCTGCCTAAAATCTGCAACAAGTTTTTACTGGAAAAGGTTTATTTCTATTCATCGGAATGTATTTCTGTAAATCATACATTTACAGTTACAACTTATGATCAAAATTACTTTACTATTCGCACACCACAAATCAGAAGGTCAGAAAGTGCACAGTTGCAAGAAACCCCTTAAGTCAAGAAAGTCCTTAGTTATAATTATAAGTTATTATCACGAAGGGCTTTTCTTGCTGCGACCGGCTGCCGAGTTTCCCACTGGTAATTATGGCATTGTGGTGGCGTTCATGTGCATTTGTCTCATAAATATGATAATTCCAGCAAGACTTTATGGCAGCATATGATTGTTAAAAAACGATCCGCTAGCTCTGCTGTACTTCCCAAACGCTGGGATTTATGCTCGTAGTGAACACGACTAATAGGACTTTCCGTGTCCAGAGAGCAAGGCTTGTACTTGGATGCGTGTTCAGGATTAGTCTCAAAGCGGTGCACTCAGAGACCAGACCTCTTCGTGAAATATACGCATACCTACCTTCACATGCGTGATAGATGAGACCACGTGTTCACGAGTCCCAAAACTACAGCACTAGATCACAGACGCTGCTGTCTCCGAGCACCACGAACATATGCTCTTGAGTGAAAGGAAAGAGAAACTTTAACTTGAACAGATGTCATTGCTCAATCACACAGGCAAGCATATTTACATGTGAAGGCTTTTCAAGGAGCAGTGAAAGTATGCACTGCAGGCAAATCTCACACAAACGGTCAAGAAATGTCATATATATTTCACATACTAAGAAAGATATAATAAATGTGTTTGTGTACTTTTTGAACTGCCTTTACAGTGGTTTTAATACACAAAAATCATGGTGTCTGCATGATTTCAATTGTGTTACAGCTATAAGGTTTGTTTGTTTTTTCATTTGCATAATATCATTTAAAATGGAATATATAAATAGAATATTGCTATTAGCATAATATTATATATCAAAAAATAAAATTTTAACAGTTTTTTAAAGTAAAATTATATTTTTATAATTTATTTGCATAATATAATTTCAAATGTAACATAAAAATTAAATATTAATTTAAAATTAGCTGAATTTTATATATGTAAAAAATATTTTAACAGTTTTTAAAGTCAAATTATATTTTAATTTATTAATATATTTATAAATTTATATTTTTTTTTATTAATTTGCATAGTATAATTTAAAATGTAATATATAAAGGAAATATTGATGTAAAACTACTATTAGCATAGTTTTATATATATAAAAACAACACTTTTTTACACTGTTTTAAACTGTAAAAATATATTGTAATAATTAATTAGCATAATATAATTAAAAATGTAATATATCAATTAAATATTTATTTAAAATTGCTATTAGTAAGATTATATATATATAACATTTTAACAGTTTTTTTAAGTAAAATTTACTGTTAGTAAAATTTTATAAAAAAAAAAATAACATTCAAAGTTTTTTTTAAAGTTAAATTATATTTTTTATAGTTGTTTAATGTTTAATTTAAAATATTTATATATTAAACTATTTGATTTTATTATGACGATTATATTTCATGAACTGTCTTTATAGTAATGATAATTAGCTGTAATATTTAATACAATTCTTGATGCTAAAAATAGGGTTTTGCTCCCTTTCTGCACAAAGTCCCATTTTTTTCTGTGGATTTTGGTGGGGAATGTGATCTGGCCGTTTATTAGCGAGTCTCACACGTGACTTGAGATGGGTGGAGGTCTAGTTGAAAATGTGTTTTTCATATTTGATTCCCCGGTTTAAGCGCAGACGGTCCCTAATCTCTTTGTCTCTTTCTAGCCCTTGTCTTGTTTGAAAGTCCATTCACATGAAGGCATCTCCTGCTTCTTACACTTCTTTGATTATTGTGTTATATGGGTATGTTTTCTGCTTCGTATTTCATATAAACGAGAATCACCCAAACCAGAAGCGCTAAAGGTCAAGATCAACCCTCATGTCAGTGTTCACAAACTGGCCGTATCCCACCATTCCAGCGGCGTTCGTTTCTTTCAACACCCTCTTTGGGTTTTTCCCTCTTTTTCTTGCTCTCTCATTCCTTACGTTCACTTTTTGGCCTATTTTTTCTGTCTTTTCTGCCTCATTTCCTTTGTGTTCAGAAACGGGGCTGTTTGGACCTCCACCCTTTTTCTCCTGCTTTTTCTCTTTCTCCCCCCGTCGCCCCTTTCTCTAGCTCTCCCACTCACTTTTTCACATTTCCTCTCACCATCACTCATCCCAACTCTCCAACTTTCCCTCTCTTTCCTTCCACCCCCATTCCCCTTGTCTCCCCCCACCTCCTTCACTTGGTGCAGAACTCATTTGAACCTTTTCACAGTCCTGCTGTTGTCTTCAGCGTGACCCCGAGCCCTGACTGAATCTCAAGACCTAGGCAGCACTTCTGGGCAGTTCTGAGACGCCGCCAGCATCTCATCAAGCAGCGTTCCTCTCTCGCACCTCATCCACTTCTCCAATTACACATTCTTGTACTTTTCACTTTTCTTTCTGTCTTCCAGTAAACCCCTGGCATTTCCAGGCTGCGAGATCTCGCATGTTTCCTCAAGCGTTGTTTTGCTTTTCTTTCCGTCTTCTCCGTCCTTTCTTTTTCTTTCTGTGAAACCGCAGTCCTGCACTCACCGCAGCACAGGAAAAATAAAAGCCACTCTCTTCTCCTTCCCATCCCAGAGAGCTGCTCCCTCTGCCAGCTCCATTAGAGAGTGAGATTCCTGCGTCTCCACAGGGATCTTTCCAGGACCAACTCTGCAGGAATGCTGGACTCATATTCCCCTCGCACACACTCACAAACACATTCAAGACGTCCTGACAGTGACTGTAACTTGGTCAGCGCACAATAATGAGCTCTTTAGGGCCTAATTAAAGGTGATGTGTCACTTTTTCGAAGTTACAATACTTGTATTCAAGCGTAAGATAGTAGATGTTCCTACAACCGTGTCACAGAGTCGCTGTCAGAATGTAGCTCGGCTGGTTTGAGCATCCTGACCAGAACGGCACAGAAACACTAGCTTAACCGTCTACGAGTGTTTGTGCTTGTACTTTTCTGAAGTCACAAACTTTAGTTTTTTTAAGAACTGCTATTAAAGTTGGGAAAATTCTTTAAAAAAGACAAACACTTTACCGAAACATTTACGTTAGTAAATCACAACTAAATAAAGAGTGACTACTATTCCACACTGTAAAAAAAAAAAAAAAGTGAAGAGAAAACCAGCAGCTGTGGATGCTAAAATTCAAGCGAAAGAAATACAGTGACAACATTTTAGGTTTTACGGTTTTAAGATGAATTTACAGTTAAATACCGTAATTTCATGAACTGATATAATGATAATCTGCCAACCTATTAAAGCACTGAAATCTGTTCTGTATCTTTGAAACACACTGATAAACACCAAAAGCAGGTGATGATGAGAAAGTCACATGATGAACCAAAGCTCATTTTAAATATGAACATGTATAGAAGGAGCTCAGAGTCATTCACACAAACACTAAACACCATCATGATGAGACTCATTACACTCAAATATACAATAAACATTCATTTAACAACATACAACCGTAATAAACACAAGTGATGATAAAAACTAAGAAGAAACAGTTATTTCAAAGAAAAAGCATAAAATTCAAACATAATTTGAAATGCAATGCAGGGAATTCTGGGAATGTCAGTTTATGTTTTTTCCTTGTAAATTTGACAGGAATTTACCGTAAACCATTGATCAGGTTTTTACCATTAAAATCACAGTGAAATCACAATCATTCTAATATGTTGCACTGTTTAATATATTTCTGGACATGTTGATACCTGCTTTTATGTTTTATTCAAGAGCACCGTGTCCATTTAAAACAGAAATCTTGCAGTGAATGTAAAACTACTATACTATCACTCACGATAACTGTACATGAACCTATACGTATCACTAAAAAACAAACTGGCAAGCATGTTTAATAGATCAATTCTTTTTGTTCAGTTTTTTTATGTACGACCTCTCAGTCCTGTTGATCAGAACTGGCCATTTGTGTTCATTTCGCTTTCATTTTCCCAAAACAAAACTCACTCGCAGGCAATTGTAAACATATGTAGACATCTGAAGCCGAGCAGTTTATGGGAGATTGTTGTTATTTCCATTAGCTGTGAGCTGTGGCAGTGTGTTCCGACGGCTCAGGTTATGTGTAATGTGTTGCAGGAGACAGCCACCGGCGGTGCCCACTCAACAGCCACACTGAGACACGAATGCCCACCTGTGAGAGAAAAAGAGCCAACGACAAGAACGGCTTGAATTTTCATTAAGACGACCGACCGCAAAGATTCACAGCGAAAAACTATCAAAACAGTTTTCTCTGTAGCAAAACTGATCTCCAGATGGTCTTTTTGCTTTGAGTGCTGAGAGCGAGCGCTGTGCTGAGGTGTGTTCCTGTTTTGTACATAAGTTGATGTTTGCGATCAATTATGATTTATGATTAATGATTTCGTACATACTGTGTGCTTAAAAAGTCTTCTTCCTGTAGTTAGCGGGGTTTACTACAGCAAGCATCACCGCTCACGATGAGCGATTGCAATCTGAACCAACCCCTAATCCCCATTTCTCACACTGGTTACGCTACAAACATGATTTAGATCTCAAATCGTGCAGCTTGTTAAGGAACCACCCACAATAAGCTGGTGAGAGTTTCCAGCAGCGCTCTCTTTTCCAGAAAATGTGTGAAAACGTTCATCTGACTTTTCCAAACATAACTTCATTAATTTATATTAAAAGTATACAATTTACAAGACGCTCTTTTTTGCACAGAATGCTTTCATTTGGCAACTTTATTGCAGTGTTTATATACAGTGAGCTGTCATTCTGTCAGATATAAATGATACTACAGAAAAACAACAAATGCTTATTATATTCCATCAGTTGAACACTGGCAGAGCTGCCATGCCGTTCTACATGAACAACAATTACAGCTGCAGAAATACCTGGGAATGACTGACATCTTGTGGGCAACAGCTTGTCCAAATCACCTCTAATGAAATAAAAAAGGGCTTGTAACATCATTTTATAATAATTCAGTTACTGGGAAAAAGAAAAAAAGAAAGAAAAATTATATAATATATATATATATATATGTGTGTGTGTGTGTGTGTGATATTATATAGATATATACATAATTTTATTGCGGTGTCAAATGGACTGTTATACAGACGGTTTCAACAACAAACGTTACTGTGCACCAGTAGTTTACTGTGTACTACGGTGTGACAAAAAACAACAAAAAAAACCTACAAGTAACAAAATGCTTCTTCACTCTTAGAGTTACAGATAGAATGAGAGAGGTTTATCTTTATTTTTTTACATTTTTGCTGTCACACCTTGCTACATAAACTCTCCATATATACATACATACATACATATTTATATATAGCTAGACACATTTATTTCCAGTACAGTAGCAATATTATAATAATTAACAAATAACAATTAAATTGAGCATTTTAATCAGGAACCAGAATATTTCATATAGATTTATATATAAATACTGTTAAAAGTAATTTTAAAATCACAAAACAGTGATTCTACACCCAAACCAACGTATTTTATTGTACTAAAAAGTCTATTTGTAGGGGGTCATTTTCATTAGCTATTTTTTTGACACTAACCATTTAATACTTTGGTTTTATTTTATATTGGCAAAATGAAATGACATTTCCCAGCAACTGTTCCTATTCTTCCCTGAGCTTAAAGGCACAGCGTACCCAAAAATAACCATTATGTCTTCATTTCAACCTGTTTGACACACATGTTTGAATGTGTCTGTACCAGGGAAGTAAAGAAACTGTGACCTGTGCAGTCCTCAAAACGCTTTCTTTCCATGTTCCACAGGAAATAGCGAACCGTGACATCAAGGTGAGTAATCGATGACAGATGATTGGTTTTTAGGTGAGCTATCTCTTTAAGAAGAGTGCAAAGCCTGCATTTTTAGTTCAAGAAGCGGGACAGGTCTTCTCTAATCTCAGCCTCGTCCCAAGGACCGTGGATGTTGTCCTTGTGTCTCTGCAGGTGGACCAGCAACAGTGGACAGACTAAAGTTAATGTTAAAAGAGCCAGCGAGAGCAGCAGAGCCCCCTCGGGCCACAGGCTCCCCAGACCCCCGACTCCAGCCGAACACACGAGCACCGCAGCCCACGGGAAGCTCCACTCCGCCTTCTCCCGCATGCGGTGCAGCAGACAGGGCCAGAGAGCGAACACCAGGAGGGCGCAGCTCAGCATGGTGAAGGTGTGCAGGGCGCCAGGCAGCCGGGACGCCAGGCACACCGACCCGAAAAGAGCCGCGTTGAGGGAAAGACTGCCCGGCGGACTGGGCTGAGCATACGGGAAGGACACCAAGTGAGCCAGGAGCATCACGGCTGACATGGCATACACCGTATCTGTACTAACCGACTCGGTTAGAGTCTTCAACACCGGTGAAAACCCGAAGGTAAACGCCAGGAAGATGGTGGCGCTCTGCAGGTCCGCCAGGCGTGTTCGCTCCCCGACACAAGAGCCCCCCAGGAGCTCATAGAGTCCGTATCCCAGCAGAGCACAGCCGAGACAGACCCAGAGCGCGGCGGACGGCACCAGGTCTCCCTGCTCCATGTAAGACCATAATGTGAGGAAGACAGCCACGCAGGCCACCTGCTGCGCGATAAGCCCCGTCTCGCGCACCACCGCCCAGTAACGGTACTGACGCACTCGGATGTTGCGCCGCAGCTCCTCCAGAAAGCGTCGGTCCACATAATTGTCCGGGAAAGGCTGGCGTTCGTACAGGACTTTACGCCACGGGACGGCTGCAGGAGCTCCCGGACCACTGTCTGCCCCCATCACCTGTCAAACTGACCACACACACACCATCAGCACTACATATTTTTACAAGATTTAAAAGTGTACCTTTACCTACAAAAAATTCAACCAGCATTACTTTACTAAACCTAAGCACAAACACAGCACAAGGCAAGCAGCATGAATGAATATGTCTGATTCTAAATACATTAAACTAAATGTAAAAGGGTGTATAAACAATTTTCACAGAAATTCTTAGTAAATTGCTGTTAGTAAATAATTACAAAGAAGTAGCACTTAATTAAACTTGAGTTTAAAATAAAAGACTAATAGTAAATCCTTCTTTAATAATCTGTTTTATTTTAAAAAATAATAACAATAATAAAAATGGTGCATTAGTGGGTTACTCAATATTTAAATAAACTGTCAGTTACACCTACTTATAATCAAAAGTAAGAACGTTATCATCAGTTCATATCTTTTTATAGGATTTAAAAGTATCCACTCATCAACAATGAAACCAAATGTAGATACATTTAATAAATAAATCCAGCGTAAAAGGATATATAAAATTAGTTTTAAAATGCCAAAAAATTTCGAGCAACAAATCTACATTTATTAATTATAAACATAAAAGGAAACCTTTTTGTTCAGCTTTACCTAGTAGCCGTTATTAAACCTCACAATAAGCAGCATAAATATGTACGATTCTAAAAACATTACACACAGAATTTGGTATAATCTGATTTATTTATTTTATGCATGAATAAAATGTTCAAGTCCTTTTTAAATGCCACAGAAATCTTCATCCGTGGAAGTTAACCTGATAATTAAAACATTATTAAACGAAAACCCCAGCTTCTCCTTGACTCCAGTGTGTGTGGAGATGAACCACGTTCATTCATACTGAATACATGAAGCCTTTAAACCCATATAATTGTGATATCTTACCGAAACAGCAGGTATTTCTCTCTCTCTCTCTTTCCGCTGCTGTCACGCCATCTCACACCCGGAAGTGACGCACCATGAAAACAAAAGTGCGGTTGTGGCGTCAAGTGGAGAGCGCCATCTGCTGGCAATCCTCACAACCTCCAACTAATGCAGCGCGTTCTCATGCAAACTCGTACAATATTGTGGTTTTAACAATCTTAGGTGTGTGGGGGATTTGTTCCTGGTAGGCGGTGAGAAGAGTTCAAGGTTAGTGAAAGAATTTAGAGGTTTTTATTCACCTATTTATTCACAAAATATTTTTAAGGCTTTTTTTGTGCACCTGACCTGATTAAAAAAAAAATCTCTAATTTTTATTTTATTTTATTTTATTTTTAAGAAAAAGTGTTTTTAAACGATATTTGACTTGTTTGCCACACAGAAGCTATGGATTTTTATTTATTTATTTTAATACTTAAACCTAGACATATGCATTTATTCCGGCCTTTAAATACACAATATAAACAATTTCACTCAAATTAAACAGAACAGAAAACATTAAATGAATGAGGTTTATCTTGATTCTGATGGAGCACTTCAAATATGATCATGTTTATCAAACATTAGACGCTAAAAAAACCCAGAGAGAGAATAAAACTCCTTCACTGAAAGGAAAACGAGTTGGAAATTGCAGCTGCTAAAAGTCTCCAGAAGGCGGCGACACGAGATTAGAAATTTAATAAGAAATCAAGTTTTCCTGGGATCAACTCAAAACAAGCACATTTCCAAAATCCACATGATTAATAATGGCGTTTTTAACTAAAAGATAAAAAAAAAGTTATATAAAAATGAAAATAAAAAAATGTTAAACTGGCTTTTAGTAGATCGACTGAAAAGCAGTGCATCTATGATATACTCAAAATTAAATCTTGAGCACCAAGAGAGTGATTTGATCTGAACAACAGCAGTAAACTTCATTCATTAGTACAGTGAGAGCAGCTTCCCACAGGACTGTCAGGGAAGATGGTTGTCGTAGTAACAACACAGAAATAGCTCAAGCGTCACTAGACAGAGAGAGCAAGCTCACACCGCAAACAACACAACAGCCATTAAAGTACTACGCTTTAAATCAAGCACATTCACCATCCTCTGAATGAGCTCTAACGCTGCGGTCACTGACGGATGAGGGATTGAGCTGCTGCTCTTATTACTAGTGCTGCTAAAGCTTTCAGAGATTTATAGAGCTGAGAGTCATATTCAGCCTGGCACTGATCGGGCCTTCTAAGAACAAGTTGTCAAGGCTCTTGTGTGAATACAAGGTTAGGGTCATTTAAAAAAAGTTTAAATGTTAGTTTCCCTTTGATTTAATACCCTTTTAAAAATATATACAGCTTTTCTGAGAAGAAAAAAGACACTACAAATGTCATTTTTTTAAACAAATATCATTAATTATTATTAATATCTTTACATTTTTAAAGACTCATAGCACATCTGAACTAAGCTAAGCTATTTGAACATTTTTTTTAAAGATCATTTTCTGCAAGATGGTGACATTACATGACTCTGATTTGGTGAACAACAGTTTTTTAAATAACTATTAGTGCAAATCAATTACATAAAATTAATAATAATAATAATAAAGTTTCATTATATCAGGACAGTCATAATTTTTGACTTCAGTGAAATATATGAATTCAAGTCATTGTAGGTATGAATTGCATTTTTAATGTACGTCAAATAAATTAATAGACCTGGACAAAAAAAAAATAAACAATGAGCGCCATGAACTATTAAAAATCGTTATTTGTGTATTGGGTGCGTCTCTTCAAATGATCAGTAACAGACAAGTAAAGCAAACAGAAAATGGGCGTGGGTGTGGCTAACGCACAAAAAACGCTATATTTTAATCAGACATCATATGGCTCATAAACACTTTTAATTGTAGAAATACTTTTGCTCTTTACAAAAATAGGAAAGGTGCTGCATATCAGTGTATTCTTATCAGTGCCTGGAGGATTTCAGTAACTACACCACGTTCTCTGATAGTCTATATAGATTTAAAACTAAAAACACCATATTCCTGGTTAGATCTGACACATAGCAGCAGCATCTCTCCTTTTGTCGGCTCAGTCAAGTAGAAATTGATTGTCTTGAGACATAAAAAAGTGTGGAGGAGAAACTCCAGCTGATATCAGTCCAAGGACGCTTGATGGGAGCCGAACAGAGGTGTGTGTGTGTTTCAGTCAGTAACAGTAGAGGAGGCTATGTGTGCATTTTCCTCTTGTTGTCGAAGAGGCTGCGCAGCAGGTACACCTGGACCCCGGATACGATCACCATGACGACCAGGTTGGTACACGACCACAGGTTGACCCGCTCGTAGTTGCTCTCTTGCAGGTTGCGGTCGCGGGCTTCGAAGGCTCTCAGCAGTGTCTGGATCTGAAGACTCTTTGCCAGTCGGGATTTCACGCTGTTGATGTTTTCCTGCAAAGAAACACACACACACTCCGAATCTGAGTATTACTTGCATACACTAACACTGAATATTATTTTGACAAATTTCATTTATTCCGGTGATGGAAACGCAATCTTTTTAGCATCGTTACTTCAGTCGTCAGCGTTGCATGATCCTTCAGAAATCATTCTAATATGCTGATTTGCTGCTCAAGAACATTATAAGATTTTTTGATCAATTTTAATGCATCCTTGGTGAATAAAAGAATGACCTTCTTTCAAAAAAAACAAACAAACAATCTTTGATAATAAGTAATATTTATTATCAGAGATTTTTTGTTTTTTTAAAAATACTAAATAAATAAGTAATTTATTTATTTACAATATAAATAATATAAAATAAACTTTTTAAATAATAATAAGTATAATAATAAATGCATGTTTATTTATTTATTTAGTGAAAGTCGAAAAAGGGTTTCTGGTTAAATTATTGTAAAAAAAAAAATTCTGAGCCACAAATAAATATCAAATATTTTTTCCCTGTTTACTATATTTACCTACTAAAATGTCATTCAGTGCACAATCTAGTCGGGCATATTTATGACAAAAATCTATTTATGATGTATTAAAATATTACTTACTTTCACCCCAAATACTAAATGTTTTTAATTTCACATTTTGAAATTTGCCACTGTCCTAGATTTTGCCCATTTGTCAGTAAGATTTATTTCTACTAATTTAAAACTATGAAATGTATTATGCTTCCTTATTCTATTATATATATATTAATATGTACAATTTAGAATGAGCATGTTGTTTAAAGAATGATTGTAACATTATTTCAACCAAATCTGTCAGTTTAATCTCCCAAAACTTGATTGAAACCCTGAAAGTAAACAGTTTACTTTCTATTTAAAGTGCTTTATGCACATAAAAGACACATTCATGTCTTTGATCCATATACATTTGTGTTTTTAATCAGTTTTCTCAACAAATAAACCTCAAATAACTTTATTATGTCTTCAGGATTAAAGGAAAAATAACCCAAGCCGAGACACAACGAGTCCTGCACAATCAACTGAGAAATCGATAATATCTCTACACGCTGAGACAATGGCAGGTAGACCCAATAGGAACACACAGTTTCCTGCACAGATGTGATTTTAAGTGGAGAGCTTCCTTTTGTTTCCTGAAATAACTTGTTACCGTAGAGCCTGTTTATACACACTTCTTTCAAGAACAACAGCAAGTACTTATTTAGCGATTTCACAAGCACCCAGGGTCACATTCACAGTACCTGTGCTGCACTGCATGCTGGTCGTTGGCATGCCTTGTCAGGTTATTACTCTACATTACTTCAAACAAAGGTCACTTTAACTGACAAGACCGACCGACTACTGCTATATACCGAGTGTTCAAGCCCAAACACTGACATCTGTGAATAGGCTGTTAATTACTCCACTTACTTGGAAACAAAACGTGGATTTAACCGCACTGTAAGAGCGCCTGAAGACTGTCAGTGACACATTCATTTACTGAACAATAGCCTCGCTCGATCACATTCCAGTTTGGGGCTAGATCCTTCTGATCCGTGAATTCCCAATACATGTTACCTGCGGTTTCCTGATTACTGCTTACTAGTGTACCATTCATCGATTTATCACTTCCAAAATAAAAGTTTTTGTTTACATAATATTAGTGTGTACTGTACTATTTATTATGTTTATATATATAACTAGAAACGCATTCATGTATACATTAAAGAAAGAAAAAATATATATAAATATTTAAAATATATATATAATATTTTAAACATATAAATGTAAATACTTTTATAATATATACTGAACATATATGAACAAAAACTTTTATTTTGGATGCGATTAATCATTTAACAGCACTACTGCTAATAAAGTCTTAAATAACATTTAATAAAGTGCAATTTTTAACAAACTAACTAGTAAAACATGATATTTCTGGTGTTTAAAAAATATTACACTACAATTTAAGTGTTTTTTTCAATTAATATCTTATGCTGCAATTTTAAAAATAAAATAAAACTCTTAATATTTAAAAAAATAAATTACCATTTAGAATAAAAGCTTTCTGTTTCAATATATTTTAAAATGTAATTTAGTCCTTTGATGAATTTCAGCCATTATTTCAGATTTTTATTATCAATGTTGAATTTTTTGATGCATAGAAAGTATGAAGTAAAAGCACTTTTTTAATGTTTTAATTGTCACTTTTGATCAATTTAATGCATCCTTACTGAACAAAAGTAATAATGATTTAATTATTTTATTCATTCATTCAAAAAGAAACAAACTACTGACCCCAAACCTTTGAGCGGTACTATACATCACGCGCTGACTGAGGCACTCTTGTTTCTTTGGCACGTGTTTTTCATACCATGATATCCTCCAGCTTCATGTCCAGAATGTCTGCTCCCTGCCCGTAAGCTTTCCAGTCCTCTGATTCCTCGCCGTCCCCCATATTGTCCAAAATCAACTCAAAGAAGATGACTTTCTCAGAAACCGTACTGAACGTATTATCAAAACAGAACATGTAGTCTCCCTCTTCTGTTTCCACTCTGAAGTAAAAAAGATGGAGAAAGGTCAGGCAGGAATTATCTCAATGTGTATGACTAAACTGTAAATGTGGGCGAAACGTACGTATGAACCCCATCAGACTTCCTGTGGTCAGTGGCTATAATGTGACCGCTGGGCGACTGTAAGTAAAAGTCCACATCTAGACTCGCTCCATCCAGAACCTGCACAGATTTCCATTAACAGAGGATCTGCTGATTCTGTCCTCACAGCATTATTGTCCTCTTGAGACTTTTCCTTCTCCCCGAAAATGACCTTTCGCTTCATTGTGTCACTTCTCCATCTTCAGTATTGTGCCACAACTTCAGACCTTATTTTCCTAATGCATCATACAGTATTGCACTGAAAGAGTTTTGCAACCAGCTAATATATTTTTCTTTTATATACATGATATGTATTTGTGTTATGATACTTGGTCTCTATTTTTAGGGTGACCTTTTAACATTCTCTCATGGTTTTACAGATGAAAAATAGACCTTTTTTGGCTAATTCTGGCACATTTTATAGTTATTCTGATTAATATGCATTGCCCTGTAAACAAATAAACTAAAACTAATCTAAAATAAATAGCTATTTATGCTAAAATGATGAAATTATGACGTCTGGCAGTTTTACCAACAGTGAAATCTCCAGATGTGGTTACCTGGTACTCGATCTCCAGCGAAGCGTCTTTCCTCATCGTCTGGAAGAAGCACTCCTTGCGCCCGGCGAGTAGAGTAAAGGTGAAGTCACTGTCCAGAGACTGAGAGAAAGCGCTGACCACAGAAACACACAACGATAAACACGCCACACACACTCTCAACATCTCCATACTCCACCGCATCTCACTACACTTATAAAACTTTATCAGCAGCCGATAAAAACTGTTCTTCTGTAAACTTCTTCGGCAGCTGCTCGGGACAGCTCACCAAACGAGTTGTGAATTCTGGGACTTGAGGACCCCGCCTCACAAACGTAAAAATATTGTTAACCATTTATAAATCTGCCAGCACTGGTACTTCCTTTTTTATAAGAAGTTAATAAAAATTGTATAAAATTAGGGAACACATGTGTTACGAGAATGTATTAAATATTTATGCGCACGTACAACGGCCACTGGCACATAACGCGACGTCCTGCGCTGTTGCATTATGGGAAATGTAGTCTATTCTGCAGAGTGTATTATGTTTGTAGCGCGATAGTATTTTACAGTAGTGATGAATCGTTTCTTTCCCAAGAACCGGTTCTTTTCTCATTTTTATTCAGAAAATAATACTTTTTCTAATAATTTATTAAAAATATGCAGGAAAATTCAAAAATAGTTTTTTTATTTTTTTAAAATAGGTATGTAGTATGTTTATATTGATCTACAACCAGGCGTCTCTATTTTTCTTCTACTTCTTTTTTAGCACATCAAAGAGGTTGGCCAGTTCAGCTTAAGGTGATGAATGTTTGCACAGACACACAAAAAGACATATAAAAATAGGCTGCATACAAGGGGAAAGGGTGAGGGTGAAAATAGACATTCTTTAAAATACATTGCTTTGCAGACACACAAGAACTGAAACAGAGAGGCAAGAAAGAGAGGAGAAAGGGAAAGAAAGGAAGACGTCAGTAAAATGGGATGCAAACACACACACACACACACACACACACACACACACACACACACACACACATCTTTACACAGAAAGTGAGGGTGAGAAGAGGTTCATATATAGGCCTAAATTCATATTCAAATGTTATTTGTCACATACACAGTCGTATGATATGCAGTGAAATGCTTAGACAATTGCTCAGACCTTAAAATAAAAGACTATGAATTGGAAATAAATATGAAAAATAAAATAGAGGGTAAGATATGTATCCATACAGAATCTTAACAGTCTCCTGCACACACACACACACACACACACAAGACACCAGTGCACAGAAACACACACCTATACAACATCAGTTCATTTATAATTGCATTGTTTAATTAAATATTAATTCAACTTTCTTGCCAAGGCAAATTAAAAATAAAATGCAGATTCTTTAAAGCAGAGATTACCCTCTTTTTATAGTAGCCCATTTTAACAGAACAGCTGGCCAGTTTGCATGCAAAAGAGATTCACATGGACTGTATGTCAAGAGAAAACAAGTGAAGTGTCCACTTTAAAGGTTTCAAATGTTTTTGGAGAATAAAATGGTTGAAATAATGTAACGTTATCATTCAGTGCAACACAATGTTAATGTTCAAATTCAAACTACATGCTAACTCTGACTTGTACATATTAAAATATATAAAACAATAAGGATGCATATTACATTTTATTGGGTTTTAAATAAAAACATCTTACTGACAAACGGGCCCATGATAAACCCATGATAGTGGCAAATAAAAAAATATTATTAAGTTATTAAAAACAAGGCATATATTTTTAATCAAAAAGAGTTAGGCTAGTTGTTTATAAAGTGGAAGAATTGACCATTGATCTGCCTATGAGAGATACATGAGTGTGACATTTTAAACCCCACAAGAATTAAACACAAAAGGTGGTAAATATAAAACAAATAGCTCAAATATTCTCCCACAGGACTGCTATAGCGATTTTTTTATTTATTGTGTTATTTTTTTGTGCTCTAGCGATAGTTCATATCTCTTATCTCTGAGGTGACGCGACGCGTCTGATGACAAAACTTCCAACTCATCTAGAACTTGAGGAGTGGGCGGAGTTAACGCATTACTCGACTCCTATTGGCTGAGGCCGGGGCAGCAGGATCCGTAAGCGCTGGGCAGAGAAGCAGCAGCAGCATTAGCAGACGGGCAGGCAGCGCTCCTCAGCGGGGGTTAAGAAGAGAAACTGACCCAACTGTTCGCCCTGGACCGCCAAACACACCCCCTTACCTTAATACACAATTAGCATTATTAGCTAGTCTTGGCCTCTGTCGTCAGTATTAGAGGTGAATCGATAAAAAAGCGAGGATGTTGGTCCCCGCGGGAAGATAATGAAGAAGCTGCGCGTGTTGTTGCTGTGCGCCGTTTTAGCTCTCCTGTGCTGGTGAGTATAAACATTTTGTTTGTTGGAATGACTTTAAAATGTCTCTACCTGTCAAGATGCTCCATAAAAATACTCATACTTTGACAGCGACATCATTTACCAATGTGCTTCTAACGATAGCTTCGTGCTAGATGCTAACCTTAGTTCAGTAGCCTCAGAGGTGAGATGTGTTTTTAAGCTTCCGTTCAAAAGACGTCAAACAACAAGAGCCAAAGACTTTTAAAATAGCATGTATTATTGTGGATTTGCTCGCTTCTTGTAAATAAATGTGCTGACAGCCTGTTGAAAGTAGTGCTGGACCACCAGCTGTCCGCTACGAATGTAAATTGTGGTTAGAGGGTACACAATGTACAGAAAACAGGCAGCCCACCATGTATTGTTAGGCTTTCCAAATCGGTATGTGTGCATTTAACAATTTTAGTGTCACCTTTATGTTTGTTTTTAATTTTGTTGAACTTTGGCATCAGCTTATGTAGTTTAACTTTGTGGCATTTTCGTGAATAGTGGGCAGTTTTTGTTTTTCAAGCTCAGTAAAGCATAATAGTCACTCTTTCAGACCAGCTTGGACTGCATGTGTTTAGAAGTAACAGGCTGCTGTCCAGTTGGCTCTAAATTTGCCCTGACCACTGTAGCGAACTCTGTTACTTTGAGAATGTTTAATGCATATTAAACATGTGCATATCCATAATAATCTTCACTTGCTCTCTGTGCCAGGCTGATGTGGCATCATCCACCGTGGACAGGTGGTGGATTAGGGTTGGTCATGTGTTGACTAAGCACACAGGGTGCTGACGCAGGTCGCAGGACCTGATGTGAGACACAAACTCAATTACACCTTGTGCCGGCCGCTGCACACATTCTATCAGATTGATGATTTTAATAACGGACGGACTGCTGTTTTTATAACGCCCGATTACAGAGCTTTTATTACAATTGATATGCTAAAGAGAGGAGACCGAAAGATGTTCGCTTCTGGTACTAGCAATGCAACCTTGTGAAGGTAAATGAAAAAAAAAAAAAAAAGATTGTTAGAATAGTGAGGATGTCTACCTAATGGCAAAAAAATAAAATAAACGGTGAGTTGCATAAGAATTGTATCATATGCACAAACTCAGAGCTCATAAATACCTGTGTTGTTGTTGTTTGGCATACTTTGCTAGCTTTTAATTATTTTATTATGTTTTTTTTTTCATGCTTGCATGCCTTTCAGAAAAGAGCAACCAAAAAATGTAAAACAGCACGTAAACATTTTATCTCCATAATTTGCATTACATACCAGAACAAGCAAGGATTTCACAACATCATATGAAAGTTAAGTTGCTTTAATTATTATGTAGTTTTCTTTGTGTAACATGCACAGATGGAGTGCACATGCAGGATCAGGAGGTATAATTAATGTTTTCAGCTTCAAATATAAAATAGGTCTGGAAGGCCAATTATTTATTTCTGAGTTGCTGTGTTTTCTATCTTTCTTTTTTTTGTTTTTAATCTTTAAAACTTCATCTCAGTTTGCAAAAAAATCACGTAAAATGTCACAAAAAAAAATAGACAACGTATTTCATTTTCTTTGAGACATTAAATATTAAAATAATGTGTGAGATGTAGAGGCGGCAAATAGCAGCGTCTTTTGGCATTTGGGCCTTTGCAGAATGGTCCTTTTGTGTAGTTGCAAAAATAGTCTGAATAATCTAGTTCTTAAATCTCTGTATTTAAACTCCATGTCACATGATCTCATATTTGAATGATCATACACTGTCCTCCAAAAGTGTGGAAACGCTCTAGAAAAGTGGGGGTTTGGACAATACTGGCATGAATCCTTTTTAAATTGTGATAATTTTGCACCGATAAGGGACAACATAGAAAATACTTACATTTTCAATTCATCAAAATATCCATCTGGGCATCCGAGCGGTCAGTTTAATCAAACATTGACCTGATATATTACTCCAAACCTCCTGAATGATTGCTCAAAGATGATTCACACTGGCTGGATGGACACTTCTAATGAAAAGAGAGGGTAAAAAAACCCCCAAGAAAGTGTTTACACACAGCCTGCAGTTATGGGCAAGACATGGCTCTGCTTTGGCACACAATCAGACACACACAGGCTCTTATCCTCTTTTTCTCATTCTTTCTTTTCCTCCTCCTGTCTATTTCCTTCTTCAGTGCTTATAATAGCTGAGAATGTAACATACTGCTGTGACATCTTCCTCCACGCCTCCAGCAACTAAACACACAGGCTAATATGTGAACCTTGAATTCCTTGCGTGACATAATCAACTGTGGTCTTTCTCAGAATTATTATGAATGCTTCTATAAAAGCTCAATAATGTTCAGGCCTGTGTGAGCTGCAGTGATTTAAGTGGAGATGAATTTAGAGGTTTTTTTTTCTTGTTTAGAATGATTAGCTGTACTAATTGACATGTTCATTACTAGTACAGAGAAGGTAAGCATGTCCCACTTTAAACTGGGTGACTTTGGGTCTTGGGGTGGGCTTCAGGTTGCCTTGGAAACACCATCCCCTAGTCATTGGGTCCATTTTCTCACTTTGCATTGAGACAATACAAAGAATAATTGTACTGTTATGCAATTCGTCTGGGTAAAACAAACCCTACTTGGCCCCTTTTGTGGGCACCATAGCGTAGCCATAAGAGGAGGGGCCCCGTGTTCCCTATATGACTGAGTACACATTCTGCAGTGATGTCAAAAATTAGCAAAGACAGAAAAAACCCCTTCATTATAACCATGGCTTTCTGAATTTGTTTCAGTCATTTAAAACACGGGGATGTCAGTGTATTGCATGTTAACCTCTCCTCTGTAGGGAACCGTTGTGTTCACTCTTCTCAGCATGCAAGTGTGGGCTGACATTTCAACCTGCGCTATGTGTTGACTGTTACAGAGCGCTGCAATGATGACATGCGTTTGAAGGCTAACTTAGCATCAGTTTGCTTCCCTCAACAAAAAAAAAAAACGAACAAAAAAAGGATATTTGCAAGAAAAAATGGGCTCTCTGTGACCATTAAAGGCTTACTGCACACCTAAATGAAAATGTAATTTACCCTCATGTCGTTCCAAACACATGAACACAACACAATTTATGACATTTAGGATGAAAGCCTGGAGGCTTGTGACTGTCTGTAATATTATGAAGCTGTGAGAATTCTTTTTGTACGGATAGAAAACAAAAATAATGACTTTATTCAAAGATTGGGCACTTTAACGTCTCTGTAGCACCAGGAAACGTGTGTAGGTGTTTGGTGTGAGTCTTACTATTCCTATGACAGATTGTGTGATGTTATATCATGCACAAAATTCCATGCATGCCCTCCGTAAAAAAATGTGATGCTTATGTGATACTTGGACCGTCAAACCATTGTTGCAGCGGGATCTGTGTGGCACACATAGCAGGATGCGGCTGATAATGATTTAGCGGGATAATACTTTCAGTCTGAGCTTTGAGTAGTAAGCAATGACGTTATATAATGGAGTATTAGATAAGAAGGATTGAATTAGGAAGGCAGCTGGTCTGCCAGCCCCTGTGCTTTGTTTGCTGTTTTATTGATTAGTGCTAGTAACAGTATATAATCGGAGCGTATAGGTAGAACGTCAAACCACTGATCCGTGCGTAGTGTTTGGTTATGATCACATATGGATCTAGTTTTTATAATAAAACCTCATCCGACCGGTTCCTATTATGAACCCTGAGGATAGAGCCGGTTCTCACAAGAGCTGCAGCTCTGCATGTTGTTAAAATTATTTAGTTTTTCGGTTTACGTAATCAGTTTTCAGTTCATGCTAAATTTTACTGATTTAAAGTCAGAAAGATAAAAACGTCACCTGAGAGTAGGTACAGAAAGAAGAAATGAAAACGCCTTAATTTTGAGCTAATGTGGCTTTTGTCTGTTCAGCATTCAGAGTGACCGTGTGCTCGATCTCCATATAAGGGCTTTTTCTACACAACCTTTTCTTTACATCCAGATTACAGATATCTCATTAGCCAGCCGTGCATACACACATCTGCATTGCTCAAAGAAACCGGATAGCTCATTTTTCTTAATCTTTCACTGCATACAAGGAAAATATTAAATTGAATATGCATGTAAAAATGAATCTGAACATGATCCAGAGTATGTGATTTAATGCATTCAGCTGTTCTTTGTCGATTTAGAGTACATTTCAGTTTGAAAGTTATTAGTGAATTTACACAGATGTTCAACTTAGTTCAAAACACCAGGGGCCTCATGTATCAACGCTGCGTACGCACAGTTTCACGCTCACGTTGGGATTTACTAACAATGAAATTAACGTGAGAATGTGCGTTGGTTCACGTCAAGTTCATGTCTGGCGTACGCACAGTTTTTGTGCGTATTTGCTTTATGT
>JAUMHG010000067.1:5659941-5671877 GCA_032359395.1 Enteromius anoplus
GACGACCAGAACCCTTCCTAGAGCTGGCCGTCCGGCCAAACTGAGCTATCGGAGGAGAAGAGCCTTGGTGAGAGAGGTAAAGAAGAACCTAAAGATCACTGTGTCTGAACTCCAGAGATGAGACCAAGATAGAACTTTTTGGCCTTAATTCTAAGCGGTATGTGTAGAGAAAACCAGACACTGCCCATCACCTGTCCAATACAGTCCCAACAGTGAAGCAGCATCATGCTGTGGGGGTGTTCTTCAGCTGCAGGGACACGACGACTGGTTACAATCGAGGGAAAGATGAATGCAGCCAAGTACAGGGATATCCTGGACCAAAAACCTCTCCAGGGTGCTCAGGACCTCAGATTGGGCCGAAGCTTTACCACCCAACAAGACAATGACCCTAAGCACACAGCTAAAATAACCTTCTTTTTCTCTTTGCATTTTATTTTGACTTTTTTGTTGTTTATCTATATGAAAGTAAGAAATAAAAAACCTTTTGCATCTTGTCATGTGTCACACATCGGAGAGCCCAGGTTGTGGGATTGTCCCTTTAATGACAGGTGCTGAGATAATGTATTTTTCTTTTAGCATCATTCTGTGTTTAGGTGAATTTAAACCATGGCTCTGGGCTTAAGATTATCAATAGTGTTAAACTTTGCTTTTATTTAAACACCCAATGAAATATATTTGAAATACGTTCAGAAGAATAGTAATCAGAATAGTTATAAAGACGCTTTAAAAGTCACTGTCGCTTAAAACCTGTCTGACTTTCTGTAGTGCATCACAAAAAGAGAAGCTCTAAATAATGTGTGTGCTTTTCCCAAACATCATAAAAGCAGATGGAGACCAGGGGCTTTCAGTTTACAAAAGAAGCAGATCAGCATGAATCATAGCGCTTGGTGTGGGAAATAAATCCATGAACATAGTATACAGTATTCAAAGAGTATTGGCTCTGAAAGCTAGCTTGTAAGCCTTTTACTTTTGTTGTAGCTAAACACAACAGCTTTTTTTTAGTTTTTGGTTTACTGGTCCCAAAGCTCTTGAGTCGAGTGGAAGTCATCTGTCTTTATTATAAGTGTAAAAAAATCACTTTATTCAAATGTCAAACCACATATCACCTGCTTCCAATTTGAGAAAATATAGCAGGTTAAAGGTTGGCGATGTTGGTTTCAGTTTAACATCAGCTGTTTTTTCACACTGATTTTCATAAATATATTTCATATTTATATTCTTCAAATATTCGAAAAGAATCTACTTTAATCAAGTTATTATACATGATTTTGGTCTGTAGTAAAATGTTTGACATTCAAGTACATAAGGATTATTGTAGTAACTTACATTTTACAAGAACACTATTTGTATTTCAGTGTGTAATAGTGAAATCGCCTTTCCCTTTCTGAGTGAAAATTGTATTGAGTGACATCTGTACTTTTTACAGTTCTGAACCCGAACGCCTGCGACAATGTTTCCCTCTCATCCCTGAAACACAAAGACAATCCCCATTAAACATGAATTCACACATCTGTCATTTAGCAGCTCTGTCGTTCTTAATACCACAATATTGTACATTCGTGCAGGGACAGTCCCTCTGAAGCGACCAGAGATGTCTGTTGCTGGTCCCAACTTCAGAGAGCTCTGTCTGCCCGCTGATGTTTAAAAGCAGCCCATGGTTTAGGTATAACACCTTGTAAATGGATGGATCATTCTGAGCACATAGATTAGCTTTCTCTTTCTTGTTTTTCTCTTTTAACGTCCTCCTTTAGTCGTTCACCTGTGACTCAAACGTTTCAGTGATTCTTTTACAGAAGTAAAACAAGCTTATATCTGTTTAACTGCAGTGTTAAGTTTAACATTACTAGAAGGAAAAAGTGAATTTAACATTGCTGAATACTTTTGAGAGTTCTTATGCATTTTTAAAAACAGGTAAAAACAAATGAAGAGATAATAAGATGTATGAAATAAAAAATAGCACGAAGACTGACCTGATCTCAGTGGAAAAGTGAAAGAATGATTTTTTTTTTTTTCTATCATTACATTAAATTATTATTTGTAGCTTACAGATGCAAAAGCCTATGAATACCATCGTATAAAAATTATCATTTTTCTGGAGCTTCTGTGTTTATGTTCAGGTACTTCACTTTAATGGCAATGAAAATAACCTATTTACTGCAATTCAAGTGAAATTACTGAACCTACCCCGTAGGATCCTGATAAAAAAAAAAAAAAAGAAGCTAATATTAGAAAGAAATACATGTTTAATAATATTAAAACTTTGCATTATGAATAATTATAATGCATTAAAGCCCTTAATAACCCTTTATAAGGCTTTACCATATTCTCAGTCCATTATTTTGAGATCTGTATTTCTGAAAGCAGAAGGACAAAAAAGGTTACCATTACATATGGCTTTGGCAATTAACATTTGTTTCCTGTTTTGGGATGATTTATTTGTATCTGTATGTGATGATTCAGGTAACGCAGTGAGATAAGATGAGGCAGAGAGAAGTCCCGACACCTTGCTATCGCCCCTTTTCTGTTATCAGTCTTTTTTTTTTTTTTATCATATGAGAATCTCTTACATGCTTTCCGTGGCTAACTCGCTCATAGAGCCCAATTTTCAAACAATCTGTTTTTCATTCCCTTCACAGTGAAATTTCCACTGACTGCTGCTTCTTCATGCCAGATGGGCTTCCCCTGTGTCCTCATGTCTCCGTATGACTGACCACTGGACAGAGGTGATTAACAGTTTTGCAATGTTTGTACAAAATAGGCCTAGATGCGTACAGCAGAGATGAGTTACTGGGCAACTACTGTGTTTTTCAGCGTTCTTTGACTATCCAAAAAATACCATGGTAAAAGCACTGCTGATATATTGCTTTTATTAAATGTAGTGTTACATTTGTAACGTTCATGGGGTAAGGTGGAAGGGGCATTTCACACACCGAAAGCCGTGAGGGAGTACTGCAGGAAGTGATCGTGTGTCACGAGTGCTGATATTTCTGAAGCACAAGATGTTAGAGGGACTTGCCAGTACCCTTTGAGCAGGTTTAATTTTGTGAAGAATCTTGCAGATAATTGTCCTGGGATATGCCATTTACATATTCACGTCACATACCCTACTCTTTTGTTTGCGATCAGGAGTACAAACTGTGTAGCTGGTATCACTGAGTTTCCTCTCAGTGGTGTAAGGCCCAGAGAATCTATCCTGCAAGGCTGACCCTGTTACAGGACGAGGACAGAGTCATGTTTAGATACCAGCCTGGTGGGACAAGAGACCAGATGAGCTTTAGCAACCTCGCAGGCTTTGTGGTAGTTCACCCCAAAATGAAATTGCTTTTATTTATTACTCACCCTCATGTCGTACTAAACCCATAAGACCATCTTTCATCTCACAAATTAAGATATTTTTGATGTCATCTGGAAGCCATCTGTCCCTCTATAGAAAGCAACACACTGAAATGATCCCAGGTCCAGAAAACATAGTAAAAACATCATTAAAAGAGTCCTTGACTCAACTTTAGTTTTGCAACATTTACGAGAACAGGTTTTGTTTTTTTTTTGTGCAAAGAAAGCAAAAAATATCAATTTACTCAACCATTCTTTTCTCCAGTAATATGCTACCTTAGCTTCTGATATTTCATCATACTGTGGCATCAATGCAAGGAGCCAGGGAAGGATCTGAGGTTTGAGCCACAACCAAGTCTTTCTTGCCAACCTTTAGAGGAAGACCTGGGAATGCGTTTGATACAGTATACTTTGACACAAGTTCAGGTACAACACTCATCTTGTGTTCTCCCAATCAAGCTGAGAGAAAAGGACAGTGTCTGAAAATGTTCAGATTTCCTTGACTGTGCCCGGGTCACAACACCTTACCACCAGCAAGCTCATTTCCCAGAATAAGACTAAAGCTGGTAACCAGGAGCACACTCACTGTAACTGGTCCTATGACTAGGTCAGACTCCAAACACACCCTATTGAAAGGGAACATTAGCACATCTACGGGGTAACACATTACTACCTGTATGTGACTCTGGTGAAAAAAGTAGTATCTTTACTAACATCAAAGACTGCATGGAACCTGTGTTCCTCAAAATTCTTACTGGCTGTAACTCAGAGTCATGTGAAAGAGAGAATGAACCAGAAGAAGGAAAAGGTTGATAGGCAGCAGCATCCAAATCATTTAGCTCAGGGACAGATTGCACTTAATCTACATTTTTAGTCTTGGAACCAGAACGTTCTGTTTCCAGTAACCTTACTGAAAAAACACCACTTTTCAAATAGTACCTTTTTCTCTTGTGCAAATACAACATGCGTTTGTCTGGCTGTTTTGCGTGGGGTCTGAAATTTTACAGCACATGAGACTTCACTATATCATAGTCAATAGAATGTTCGATAAGTCATGCAGCTGAAACCTTTTGGGCTTTACCGGTACCAGTTGCATTGCAGAAGTAGAGCCCATATATCCTTAGGCCACCACGGCCTTGTGGCCACACATTCAAATGCTGTAAAGAATACTTCTGCTTCTCTAAATGGAGGCATGAGTTGAAAATATTTACTGATATCAAAATCAGATCGAGCAGGTGAATCAGAGAGACTATCGCTGGTGGGCTGAACAGAATCCACTACTGGCGCATTTACTAAATTAGAGAGTTTAGTTGATTAACCCTTTATCACTAGGAGAATCCAGTTGTCTCAGTTTGTCAAGCATATACAACAGATGCATTTTAGATATGAAATGGTTTACAATTAAATGCTAGATTCAGAAACATATTTGTGCTGTATCAGATGAAACGACTGAGAGGCTAGTTCTCCAAGACCACTGTTACTAGGGTTGCCAACCATCCTGTATTAGCCGAGGCGTCCTGTATTTTGGGCTTAATTTATGTGCCCCGTATGTGGGGGAGGTCCCTGAAAGGTGAAACATAAAAACCCCGTTTTAGTGTTTTATGTTTCACTTGAGATACAAAATGATTATAATATCACTAGTATATCACTTCACCATTAACCGGCCACTATCAGGTGCTCCACGTAAAATCCCTGTCCGAGAAGTCCAAAGAATAATCAGGAGAGTTCTCCAAGAGCCAAGAACCACTCAGGCAGAACTTCAGGAAAACTTTGCATCAGCAAGTGCATGTACTGTTGTTTCAAAGAAAACTATAAGCATAGCACTGAACCGCAACAAAAAGCATGTTGAGGCTCGGTTAAGGTTTGCGAAACAGCATTTGGGGAAGCCTGTGGATTATTGGGAGACTATAGTATGAAAAAATTGAACTTTTTGGCAGTCATTCTACACACCATGTTTGGAGAAGAACTGACACTGTCCCCCAACCCAAGAACACCAAACCAAACGTTAAATTTGGGGGTGGAAGCATCATGGTTTGGGGCTGCTTTTCAGCAAGGGGTACTGGCAGACTTCATATTATTGAAGGGAGGATGAATGGAGAAATGTACCGGGACATTCTGGATATGAGATCCTGAGCAATGCAGGCGACTGGTCTCTCTATTCAAAAGGCGTCTAGAAGCTTTAATCGCCAATAAAAGTGTTAAATAAAATGTGTTCAATACTTATTCCCTGTGTCATTTTACTTTATTTGTTATGACTACACTGGTATACTTCTCTGATTTCTTTTTATGAATTCAATATTTGGCCTGAAGGCTACACCTGTTGGAAATTCTGTGTCAATAGCCCACTTAGAAATCCCCTTACTGATAAAAATGCTGATGTGTCAAATACTTATTTTCCCCGCTGTATTTGGCCTTAGACGATCACTCATTGACATTACCAAATGGGCCCAGGAATACTTTCAGAAACTAAAGCTCTGTCATATATATATATATCATATCAAAACGTCATCAGAAAAAGTCATATGTGAACGTGGTCTAGAAGTACCTATGTGTCCTGTGGGCCAAGACTGACCAAGGGTTCTATGGTCAGACATGTCCAAATTTAACATCATTGTTGGACATCACGGATGCCCTGTCCTCCGGGCTAAAGAGAAGGTTATCAGTGTTCTCTGATGGTGTTGGGGTGTATAAGCGCACGCAGTATGGTCAGCTTCATGTTTTCTATAAAGGTTTTAGAGCAATATGCTCCCCTCCAGATGGTGTCTACTTTAGGGAAGGTCTTGTGTATTTCAGCAGGACAATACTAAACACATACTGCAGCGATGACAGAAGCATGGCTTCTAGTAGAAGAGTCCAGATCTTTCACCTACAGAGGACATTTGGAGCATCATTACATAAAAAATATGTCAAAGACGACCACAAACTCTTCAGCTGCTGGAAACCCATATCAGGCAACACTAACTCCGAGAAACTTATGGCCAGACCTCTTTAAACTGTTTTGTAAAGAAGAGGAGATGCTAAACCGTGATAAGCCAGCCCCGAGGGAGATGTGTTTTCTTTATTCTCTTCACCCTGGTGGTTTTGGGTTGAGACTTACAGAACTGTACTTTAGGTCCAGGCGTGCTCAATCCTCATCCTCAGGCTACAGAACTGATCATTTATGGCAATGGCAGACATATTGGCAGGCATTGTGTCTAAAGTATGGAATTATGCTAAGCTGATTTAACATGCTTAAACAAGCTTGCAGTTGCTTTTAAAACTAACTGTGGGTGCACTTTTTCTAGGTTTAGGGAATTACTGTGGTGTCTACATGCTGTTTGATAATAAAATCTACTTTGTTATTTGTATTTCACAGTATGCTCTCAGCATCTGTACATCATGTCCATTGACATTCACAGAGATAAGTTGAATAAGTATGCCATCAAACTACTGCCAAGTGACAATTATTGTGTGTGTGTGTGTGTGTGTCTATTTAGGATGAGGCGCCACTATTTGCATTCAGCTGATGGAGAGGTTTTGCTTAGAAGGTTATGACAGTGTTTTGGCTGTATTACTACTGGCAATGTGATATTAGAAAAGTGTTAGAGCTCATGTACCTTTACATACTGTGTGCATGATAACATCAATGATTTTGTGAGAGATTCATACAATGTATTACTGGAGCCTACTTTTATGAAAACGAGTGGTGATGAACAACAAAATGCCCTCATGAAGGTCCTTTGGGGTCAATACTTTTGAAGCAAAGGATGACTTTTGGTTTCTATTTCAGTGTAAAAAAGATATGGGAACATTTCTGTTCTGTTAATGAACAAGGCGTGAAGGTCAAAGCCATGTTGCTTAATCAGCAGTAGATGAATGACTGACTGAGCGAGGGAAGGAGAGAATGAATGAAGAGTGGAACAAACTCATTTATGAATAAATTAACTGATTTAGTACCTTTATCCTTAATACTCAGACATTTGTAAAAAATGCATGTACATATATGCTGAAGTAAGCAGAGCAGTAAAGTAGAAAATATCTTTAGAAAATGAAATCTTAATTTTAAACACACACACACATTATTAGTTATATACAGAATGCATTTCAATGCAAGGTAAACTGAGTGATTTCTTTTGTATTTATTACAAAACGTAACCTATAAAATAAAGTATTATGATTATGGTTCAAGATAAGTTAGTTTTGTGAGTATTAGTGGTATAGTGCACTTCACAGTCAGATTGTAAACAGCACCTTAGGGTGTAAATGTAATTTCAGAAGTGGGGGAGGACAGAATGTGAGGTTTTATTAGTAGTAGTTGTCTTATTTCCTTTTTTTTTTTAATTAGAAATTAAATATAGTGCTGGACAAAACTCAGTAATTTGCATAATTTTTTATTTTTGTTTTCCAAATGACCGTTTTAAAATCTGCTCACATGCCACTTTTTCTATTTTTATCACAAGCCAAGGTAGAACATATGTTTGTTATAATAAATGTTATGTCATTTAGATCTTCATTAATCGTGTGCTTCAGAGATAATGACCACATAATGACCATGTATTGCTGCAGTTGTTTGTTTAATGTCTTTCCCTCAGTTTCACAGACAAGGCTTAAGCTAGTCCCAGACTAAATTGCATGTTTGAGCTGTCTCAGATGAAAATATCTTGCTGTGACATATCTTAAAACATTGTTCTGTGTTAAGATGCACACCTGTAATATTTCCTTATAAGGCATTACTGTAAAATTTGCTTAAATATCTGAATTTAACTAATGCCTAGTCCTGGCTTAAGATAAGCCCTGTTTGTGAAACCGGGCCTTTATGTTTCATTTTGACGGCCACAAAGAGAGCACCCTTTTGATTGCTGAAAAGATGAATGGGACGCAGACTTAACCGACACTCATAGGCTGAGAGTGTGCCATGTGGGACAGGACTAGTCAGCAGAAGTAAGCCTGTCTACATTTTCTTGCTCTGTTGCCAAGTCACTGTTGGTTAGTTTGTGTGCTTCATGTGGCCGCTGATCCAGGCAGTGTCCAAACACTGCTGATGATGGTGTCTAGGCCTGTCACAATAACAACCTTTCCTTCTGGATATATTACCTCGTGATATTATTGTCATTTTAAGAGCATTTCATGCCATTGAATGTATAATCATAATAGAACAGCATAATGAAGCAAGAAGGCTTACACGCTTTCAATTAACAACAAACATTGAATTCTTACTTTTTTCCATGATCTAATTATTTGTATCAGAATATAAGATACCTTAAACTTGAAAAGTAAGTGTGCACACTATTGCTGAAAACACAATCACTATCTAGTGGTCAGATCTCTGTATGCACAAAGACACAGATCCCTAAACAAGGCCATATCTGCAGATTCAATTTTGTTGTTAAAGGATTTTAAAAATGTGGACAAGCACCTCATGACTACACCACGTTATGTACGAGTGGAATGCAGAAACGTGTTTCATATAATGGTTTCTTTATGTAAATATAATGGGCAATATATTGCATCAACAAAAATAATTGAGGTCATGTACATATATTGTGCTTTAAGTCGAGATATTGATTATTGCGACAGGCCTAGTTGTGTCTGTCAGATGTGTGTGTGTGTGTGTGTGTGTGTGGCATGTCAGTTATGCTAATGTTCTCAGCACTGCTTCAGAGGACTATTTTGATAAGAGATTAATTGGCCCACCTACATGAGGCTGGGGCTTCCTACCTTGAGTTTTGTCTTCAGCATTCTTCAGGTTTGGCACGCAGCCCTTCATACGCTGTTAGTGTCATGCCTATTATACAGCATACATTTCCCATCCAGTAAAAACCAATGCTGAATGAACTCACTCATTTTTACAGCTCCTTTTTCAGAATATCGAACTAAGACTAATTAATAGCGCAATGTAAATATTTGCCATGACAACCATTCATCATAGAAGTGCTTGAATGCTTAATAATTTAAAAATGCAGAGCAGATGTACAATGGGTACGGAAAATATCCAGACCCCTTTAAATGTTTCACTCTTTGTTATATTGCAGCCAATTGCTAAAATCATCACTGTGTTTCTGGATCTGGGATCATTTCAGTTGTTGCAGTCTGTTGAGGGTCAGATGGCTTTCTGATATCAATAAAAATACAGTTATTTGTGTTCTGTAGATGAACAAAGGTGTTATGGGTTTGGAACGACACAAAGGTGAGTCATTAATGACAGAATTCAGTGGAGTAGAGTGTCCCATAAAAAGTTTTAGTGTAGACTTGCTTTTTTTAGGTCTACATATTTTTGACTTGGTAAATCTCAGATAGAAAGGGAAAGAGAAAGGATGAATTATGTGCCTTATAAGCCGTATAATCTACTTCTATGTTTTTAAAGAGTAAGTGAAAAATATTTTGAAGAGGACTCTCCATACACACCGCCGGGACTCTCCATACACACCGCACTGTTTGCTTAAAGAAAAACATAAGATGGAAAATGAAAATATTGTTAAACGTTCTGCTGTTTCAAACAGCTTTGTAAAACCTAAATATCCTTGAACCTTGCAAGCACTGGCTGAAATATTAATGTGTGCAAAAATTCATAATAAATAAATAAACAATCAACCAGAAGCTAACCTGTTGAGGTGTCATTCCTATTCTTTTATTTAGCCCACTAACTTTATTTCGACAGTGGAAGGCTGTGATCTCGCTGGAGCAGATAACTTCTTCAACTGGAGGAAAATAAATAAATTAGGCCTACTTTATATATTTATTTAAACTACTTTGTTATAAGGAAAGTATCTGTGCAAAGTGCATTAATAAAAACATCATGCAAAATGCATTAATAAGAAGATGATAATAATACGATCTAAAAGAGCTTTTACGTAAGGTAAGCATGTGAAAGATCGAGGCTATCGGTCTGAATAAGTCAAACACAGTTAAACTAGAGCATCCTCCACGCACTGCTTCTGGCTCGATGCGTTGGAAGGGGATGTTTTTTCGGGGTTTCGATCTGCGCCCTCCTCCGCGTTGTATAAAAGGCGCATCGTTTCTTCTCAGGGCAGTTGATCTCTCTCTGTCCGTCAGTCGGTATGGACTCAAAGGATGCTCAAGAGAGTTTAGAGAGCGGCGGCGCGCGCTGTCGCTGTAGCAACGGGCGGAGGAAGCTGACGGCGGTGCTCCTCATCCAGGGGTTATTAACAGTCGCTTGTGCCGTCTTCACCTACAAGATCTTCTTCGACCAGGAGCACGTAAGTCTTCTTCTAAACTCATTTTAGCGCTTTACAGGTGGATGACGCTATTTGGAGTGTTATATGTATGTGTTGTACGAGTGAGGAAAGTGCATTTAAAAGTCCTTCAGAGGGCAGTGTTGACCGAAGTTTCCTCAGACGTGTCCCAGAATGTAGGATATCAGTTAGTGACACTAATTCTTTAATATTTAATGGGTTTCAACGACAGCCGTTAGTGCCAAGTCACTTGTCTCAGGTGTGTTGTTTCATGTGGTCATGTTGTGTGTGTCTCATTGAGCTTTGCCTTGGCATGCCCCTCGGGGGAAACCCCTCTTAACATCTGAACCATCCGCCTGCCAGATTGTTTTTAAAATCTTCATCATCAAATGATCATAACTGTTGAGGACGATCTGCATTTCCATTTCAAAGGAGGCCTGATAATAGGAACACACACACACTTAACGGTCCGAGGGTGATTTACACACTATTTCAGTTGTTTCACAACTAGCCTTTTGCTCTGGTCAATCAAAGTGTTTTTTGTGATACTGCTGATTTGATACAGGATGGAATTTTCCATGTCTGACAGAGTGAGTGTTTCTGTTATTTCTCATCACTTTGATCGTTGCTATTTCCGTATCTCGAATCAGCTGGGGCCCAAATTCTACACTGGAAACCAAGTGTTGACCCAAAACAATAAATGTGTTGATTGTGAAGAAAAGTTCTTGAATCTAAAAAAATTAAATGTATTTATTTGATGAAAAACATGACCTAAGCTGATAAGAAATGATCAGGAATTATGTGATATCTCACAAGTGATAATGGTTTTGGGACATCGTGAATATGAACTAATATGTGCTTTTACTTACTCTCTGTATTTAAAAAAAAATTGTTTAGTTGCCACTTAACCTATCTTTCATACACTAGTGGGTTAAAGTTTTATTTTCATTATTTTCATACACTTAAATGTTCTTAAGATTATATAAAGAAGAATTCTTTAGTATATTAATAACAAAACTGCTGTGTTAAAAAAAGCAACACTTTAAATACATTATGCAAGTGCTCCTTTTTAATCTGGGATGAATCTGTACTATTTTTATTATAATTTATTCATTATTATAATTGCTAAACTTTTAACCTTTCCTTTTTTCCCCAGACTTCACAGGACAAAGGGATATTCATGCAAATGACCGGTAAGTGTTCATTTTATCTTATCCTTTTATTTCTGAGAAGATATATTCAATCCTCTGTATATCTTTTAATTTTCTATATAGGCTATATATATAGAATGTATCTTCATTTGTAGTTAAAAATAGCATGAGAGGTTTATCTTATTTTTTACACATTGTATCTTATATATATATATATATATATATATATATATAATTATGTATTTATTTGTTTATTTTGTTTGATTAGTTTTTTACAACA
>JAUMHG010000067.1:5681584-5692870 GCA_032359395.1 Enteromius anoplus
ATTTAAGAAAGGAGAATTACCTTCAGTTCCAATTTAAAATAAATTAAATTCCTTTCCAATTTAAAATGCATACCTGATGATCCAGAGGGACACTTGGTCACATAGAAAATGTGACAAAGAGGAGGACATTCTGATTACAGAAATGATCCTGGATTTGTTTTGCGCTTTCCGTTTAAATACTCCTTAAACTGACACCCACACAAGATTAAAAACACACAAAAACATTTGCTGGTCGGATCTTTCCGTAACCCCCGGTCTGCACCTGTGGGGAGAGATTACCATCTGTTGCTCTGGCTTTTAGAAGAGAAACGCCCACTTTAATCTGTAGCCTAATTCTTTAAAAGAGTTTTAATTTCTTCCTCAGATAAATGATTGCTGTGAACCTTAAACCATCGTACCACTCATCTATGGACCTTTAAATTGACACCAAATATGACCTGCAAAACCAGTATATTCACAAAACATGACATTTTGTATATTTCTCCATGAGGTCTCTCAGAGAGAGCATAGATCGTAAAGTGGGTGAGTGTCGAGGGGGAATTGTCTTTGGGTCATCCTGTTTAGATCTTAAGATCTCGTTTTATGGCTTGCTTTGGGCCTCGAGAATCTTGTCAGTGCTGACTTCTCGGAAGAGATTTCTTTTAGTCAAAAGGATTAAATTGGATTAAAATTTATTTGAGCCAATTTTTCCAATTCTTACAAAACAAATTGGAGTGCTTCACAGAAACTAACTAAAACTGTTTGTTGCCGGTTTTTTTTCTTTCGTTTTGTTAATTTATTATTTATTAATAATAAAATGTCCTATATTGATATGGTCATATCGCCCACTCAGCTAGTTTTAAGATCAAACGAAAAGTGACAACTTTGAGATGAGTGATCTGAGAACACGGTCAGTACTCATTTAACAGAAAGGACCTGAAAGACTCCGTGGAGTAGAACCCTGTATGAAAACCAGGATCATCTGGGAGGATTTTGTATGGAGTTGGTGAGTACATTTTTGCAAACTCGTGTCTCTTTTAGTAAGTAGATAGTGTTAAAACTAATTAATAATTGTGTGTGTTTGCGTGTGCTTCCCAGAGGTCTAGATGTTTTGGGAATGAAAATCTTCTACCATGTGATCTTCAGAAGAAGTGAGTATTCATGTCTAACATAAAAACAAGGATTTGATCAGTTACTGCTATCTTTTGCTGTAGTGTTTCAGTGGAAAATATTAGTTTACGTTTCCAAGCATTCATTTTTGCAGTTAATTGTAATCCTGTAAAATTTTAGTTTGTACAAGGAGTCTAAAAATAGCCAGCGCTCAACACAGAGATCTGATCTCATCATCTAAATCCAGAAAGAATGAATGAAAGAATTCAGTTCCTTCTGAGGGCTCTGAAGAAATGTTTATGAAGAATTCATTGATACTGTTATTTTACATCTGAATAATGAAATGGCTTTGTAGATATTAGTTTAGTTTTTCTTTGGTTTAAAAGGACAAGTTCAATGACAGATAAAAAAATGTGCTGATAATTTGTTCACCCCCATGCCATCTAAGATGTTTGTCCTTTTTTTTTTCTGTCAAAATTAAATTATTTTTACTTTAAATCTTTTTATTGGTCTTAGAGTACAAGGTGAAGATATTGTCCATTATTAAGCCATCCTAGGTGTACAGTAGGGCTGTAACGATTCACGATATGAAACCGAAATCGCGATACTCAGATCCATGATCCTGTATCGCGGTGTGACAAGGGAGAATCGCGACACACCACGTGACTACCTTTCCAGTCATGTGACGCCTGCCTGCAAAAGTTGAGATAGTACAAGTGACAGGCAACACAACCAACAAGCAGATGCATATCCTACGGCACCATCCAGAAATCAATTAAGCTGCAGCACAGAAAACAACCCAGCAGTTCTTTGGTGTTCAGTTTATAAACATTTTCAAATGTTATTTAATAAAAAATATTGTTTTAAAAATCGTGATACGAACCGAATCGTGGGTTTGGTGTATCGTTGCAGCCCTGGTGTACAGTATACGACTTCCTTCTTTCAGACGAACATAGTCTGAGTTTTTAATGATGTATTCTGCCTCTTCTTGGTAATGCTTGTGGACAGTGTCCATTATTTAGAAGTTCTTCGACGTAAAACTAACCTATAGAGCCTTCAGGGGGTTACCACATGTCCTCTAAAGCAGATCGATGGCTTTTTGTATCAAAAATATTTCTAGTTTTAAAATTATAATATAAATAACTGACTTCCTTTTTTTAGGTTATCCGCTATCTGCCTTTATTACCAAGCTGGGAGAAGCCAGGATACATTAAAAAAACAAAACAAAAAAAACTGGGTACGTCTGAGAGAAGAATGTTATATACACCTAGGATGGCTTGGGGTGAGTAAAAAAAAACATGCTGTATTTTTCATTTTTGTGGGAACTTTTCCTTTAAGACCAGTTAACAAAAAGTGCTGTGTGAAACTTGGATTATTGCATCACGGTGTGTGTTCTCTTATTGTTATCAGAGTAAGAAAACAAATTTAACCCCAGCATGAGGATAGTATTGTTTTTCTCAACATTAACATGAAAAATATAAACGTGAGAAACAGACTGACTCGAGTGCATGTGGTTGTGGTGACACGGTCTGCTTCATTTTTTTTCGAATGCTTTTGTTCTCTCAGTCTCAGTCTCTCCGTTTACAAACATTTTCAAGAAGTTTTTTTTTTTCTTTTCTTTTTTTTACGCACTCACAATTAATTTTTTGGGATTATTATTTATTATATGTTTTTAATTGAACATCATTTAAATAAACAAATGTTATATTATTAGTTTTTCTTTATGAAACCAAACATTCAAATACAATATTTTGGGATATATGTCCGTTCTTAGGAATGGTAGAGGAACAATTTGTTTCAGTTTAAGTGTGCTATTTAAGCCTATCTGGTATTTCAACATTGAAAAGTTTTTTGTTTTTTTTGAGCCGATACTTGTCATACAGAATCTTTCCCCCTAAGCATTTTTCTAAAGGACATATGAAAGTGCACAGAAAGGTTAAAGGCGACTGAGTCACACATCTTCTAGTCAACCAAGTGTCTTTTATAAGCCTAATCTTAGACATTTAATGCACTATTTGGATGCTTTTCCCATTTCTTGCTTTGAGAAGTGAAAGTAAATTCTGGGAAATCTAATTTTCTTTTCTCATTTACTTAGACATAAAAGGAAAACCACAACTTCCAAAAAGAGGAATGCGTGGAGGGCAGTGTTGTTTTTGTTTTGCTTGTAATTTAATGCCAAGGGAACATAATACTAATAATAATGTTATAAATTTATTTCAAAAATAAGGTTTTCTAGATTTGCAGCAGTTTATTGCAGAAATGTGCAATCATTTTTGTTTGTGAAAGAATACATTTTTCCTCCGCTGAAGAAAATGCAATCATTTCACCCAAAAAAAAGCTGTTTCTGTGAAGACGGCTTTTTAATATAATCATAAAAAGCTACAAATGTAGCATATGTATCTATTTTTAGAGGTAAAAAAGAAAAGGAAAAGAGGTGGTATCACTTCCATCTAAACCTTCATCTCTTCATTTTAAAGAGAATTCCAGGGTTATCAGTGAAAATCAATGTTATGTTCATGTCTTCCCACTTCTCTCATGCCTCAGCAGAGTAAACTCTTGTATAGCTTGTTTTTGGCCAACTGTTCAAGGAAGGATTTATTGAAACCACGCACACACCAAAGCAGGGCTTCTCTCTCTCTCTCGTCCTTTGAAACTAGAAAGTAATAGGCCTTATTTTATTTTTCTGATTTACAAACATGACACAAATATTTTAATTTTTTTAAATTGGTGTAAAGTTAAAAAAAGGGTGATACAGTACAACTGTCATGTTATCATAATGTACAGCTTAAATGAGTCATATAATGCCACCCTCATAGACCCTTAGGAAATGTCAGCCAATATTACAAAGTTAATAAGTAACAATAATACAGGAATTTTTTGTATTGTTTAAATTATAGTTATACAGTATAAGACTTTGCAGAAGTATTCCTTTATTTATAGCAGGAAGCTACTTTTCTGACACTTTTTTTATTTTACTTTTAGGTTAATATAAAATCTATATGAACACCACTAATCTGCAGCAGGAAGGCAAAATTGACACTCACTCATTCCTCTCTCTTACAGTGGGACAGAAGGTGTTTTAGTATAGGTGTAAGAATGCTGCCACCGGCCCAAAAAGAGGCCTGGTCGACGGTTTAATGTGTGTTTGCTCTTTTACTTGTGCCTCGGAAGTGATCTAGCTGTGTTCAATCAGACGCCAAATTCAAGTGATTGTTAAATTTAGGAACTATTCTTAATTTAAAAACTGATCACATTCTTAAAATGTATATTCATTTAGATATTTGATTATTTTGGAAATCTTATACTTTTATGATACGTTCATTAGGGGCCAAATACCTCACAGAAATTACACTCAGCCTATTTAGCGAACCCACGGACACAAACTAGTCAGTTCTGAACTTACTCAGAGGATGCAGTGTGGTTATAATACCTGTGAGCTGCGTCCTGCGTACTCATAACAAACGTGTCGTTTTTCCTATTACCATGAGAGTCAGAAATCAGAAGCCCCTGATGATGTTCTCCATGGTTCCTCCGTTGGTGCTTCAGTATGATCTGTCCTCAACACAAATTTTCGAAAATACTGCACATTAATCTACTTTTCAGTCTTAATCAGCAGCTTTTTCCTCTTGCTCAGGAGCAAATTATACTCCTCCTTTCACACAGTCAGGAATCGGGTTTCTGATATTCCTTACTAAATTAGACTCATTTATTTTTATTTTTACATTTAAATACCATTAAGTGGATTACGGATATCTGGCTGGTTCTTTGAACCCTAGAGGGGTTATTAATGCTGCTCTCTCCTGCTTATTCATGACAAGCTGAATGGGTGGACAGAAACAAACTTACAATAAACTGTAGTTATCTATCATTTTGATGAGCTTAAGTTTTTGACATTTCTTTGTCAACTTTTGTGACCTGGACCATGTGCCAGGTTCACGTTCTAGCATACCCCCTTAGCTTAATTTTTCGACTTGCAGGTTCCCTGTTGTTTATCTTAATTTAATGGTTTGCATGTATTTGTAAAAAAAAAAGGAAATGTTTTTGAAAATTCGATCCAGATAATCCCAAACATGCTCAATGGGTGACATGTCCCCCGTGGTTGTGGATGAATGGCACAACAGCGGGCCTCAGGATCCTGTCATGTTATATCTGTGCATTCAAAATACCATCAATGAAATGCACCCGTGTTTGTTGTCTAACATTCGCCTGGCCACCATGAGCCACTCGATCCACAGCGCTGACATCAGCAAACCGCTGACCCACACAATGCTATACACGCTGTCTGCCATCTTCCCTGTGCAGTGAAAACCAGGATTCATCCGTGACTAGAACACCTCTCCAAAGTGCCAGACGCTATCGAATGTGGACATTTGCCCATTTAAGTCAGGTTGAGAACCCCATGAGGACGACGAGGTGCAGATGAGCTTCCCTGAGGTGGTTTGTGCAGAAATTCTTTGTTTATCACACCGATGTCCAAGTGGCTGGTCTCAAACGTTCTTGGAGGTGAAGATGCTGGTTACACGTGATTTGCGGTTGTGAGCCCGGTTGGATGGCAATTGCACGCTCCCTCAACTTGCAACATCTGTGGCATTGTGCTGTGTGATGAAACTGCACATTTCAGAATAAATAATCATGCTACACCTGTGAGGTGGATGGATTGTCTCGGCAAAGAAGTGCTCACTAACACAGATTTAGACCAATTTGTGAACAATATTTGAGAGAAAAGGCCTTTTGTGTACTGTCTTCAAAAAGTCTTCAATCTTTGAGTTCCGCTCATGAAAAATGGGGGCAAAAACAAAAGTGTTGCGCTTATAATTTTGAGTGTAAATAGTGTAATATAAATAAAACTGTTGCGACGGTTTACATTGAAAAATCACACCCCAAATATATATATGCAATAATTGCAATGTTATTACCTAATATAATAATTTAATAATGAGGATAAAATTCCAAGTATCTTTCACCTCGGCATATTGATGCCAAGGGTCAACGGAGGACCAGGTGAAGGGACAGATGTTCAAATAGTCTTTTTCTCAGATCGTCTTGTCCCATTAGAGGATATTTTCCTTGGATGACATGTGTGTCGGCTTCCACAAGGAGATCAAAGCCCTAGGGAAATTTCTTTTTGTTAAAAGTTAAACAAAGAATCAGAGACATGAACTATTTTTGTTGTGTTTCATTATTACAGTGAGGACTGTGTTTGCATAGTAATGAATGGAGGCGGTGTTTGTAGGTATTGCCTGAAAGATAAGACATGTGAGCGTGTGAGTGCGTAGGTGTTTCTCTGGGCGGGTTCAATGGCTTTGGGCTCTCTGGATAGTTGTTTCATCAGTGATGATGAAACAACTCTTCGGCTGTAAAAAAAGGTTTCACTAAAGGTGATGCAACAATCAAAGAGAATTCCCCCACTCATTATTATTCTACTGTTCTTTCTGTCTGTTTGCAAATCACTCTTTCTCTGTGACCTCGCCCCCACACCTCATTCTGTACCAGGAAACTAAGTGCATAGTGCACAGTGTGTATATATATATGATTTTTATTTTTATATAAAAAATCTTTACGTATGCTGGCTTGCATAATCTACCTGGAAAACTCAAGCATTACTGGAGAATTTCTTTTTTCGTATTTTCTTTTTTTGACAGCTTCCCTTTTCTCGCACTTCCTTGTGATTTTTGTTCATTTTATGGGAAGGCTTAATGTTTGTGGTTACTACAGCTGAGCTAGAAACGACCATAGAAACTGTAACTGAGTCAAATGAAAGCGCTTTCTGTAATGTTGATCACATGAATGTATTGCGTGTTTTATTTCAGGCATATCACATGATCTGATTGTGATGCTGAAAGTGTTTAAAGATTAGAATGTGATATTACTCTTCCAGTAAACCTAAACAGTCATGAGGTATTTGATGTAGTAAACACTTTTAGGAATGGCATTACGACAGCCTAATATGTCCAAATTTGATTTGCTTTATATGTTTGATACATTTTTGTGCAAAAAACCTTTTTGTCATGTAACGTGACCGTGTCTCTTCAGAATAAATTGAACTGCTTGTTTTATATGAATTACTTTTTACTTCAACTTAAGTCACATTTTATGTATGAATGTTTTTGTGTTATTTAAAATATCCAACCATGCGGTAATTATTTTATTCGTTTTCAAGTGATATTTGTGTTTATTTAAGCAAGTATTTTTTTTTTTGCTATAAACTATATAATAAGGTTTATTTATTTATTTGTGTTTATTATGATACCAAGACCATTATTTTTATTTATTTATTTTTTGCTTGTTATTCCAACCTAAAAATATCAAAACGATAAAAAAATGAACCCATTTAACCCTTTAACTGCTTCACCGTTTTGAACACAGGTGTTACAGTGCACTCTCCAAACTAAAATTTCTAAAATTCATGAATGAGAACGTTTGGTAGTATGATTTTGAGATATTTCCATGGTAATACAATGTCAAGCCTCATGCAATTGAACATAAAATGCTTTAGAAGAGAGAAGCTCTGAGAAAAGCTTTTGCATGTGCCACACAGTTTAATATTACATTATGCTTTTAAATGATTATATTATGCAACTTTGCATCATTTTCATTGTCTATGCACTGATGCAGTAGCAAATTTTTACAGTTAAACACCTGCAACCAGGGCTTACAAAGATGCACGGGTCTAAAGGTCTAAAGTTATTTATAGTGCAATAAAAGGGTTTATGGGATGTAAAAGAGTTTCTTGTGTGTGTGTGTGCTAGAGAGAGATTCGAGCTCTGGCACGGAGTTCCTGTTTGTTCTTGCATATGCCTGCAAGCATGTGTGTGGGTGGATGGGTAATCCCGACTCCCTCTCTCTGTGTTGTCCCGACTCATTGGAAGCATGCCACTGCACTGCCAATTGTCTGGTTTCAGTAGGGGAGCTCTCTTGAGTGGGCAGATCCCTGACATAAAAGAGGCCAGGACTACAGGGAGATGCTCATTAAGCACTTTGCTCACTCATTCATTCAGCATGTCAGCATCTCCCTTCATCTGTAATGTGGAAGGCTCTGAGAAATCTCTGCAGCCTGCTGGGAGCCGCCACCAGCTCAAACATCAGGCCTGCTCCTATGCTCTCCTTGTGGCCGTCCTGGCAGTCCTCGTGCTGGCGCTGACCGGAGGTGTCATCTGGATGAAGCTGTTTCAGGTGGGTCTTTTTGTGCTTGCTTTAAGGTAAACAGCATGGACAGCAAATTATTTCAATCAGTCACCTTTATTTACAGTATATCTAACTTTTAACTACACCGATTGTGTCCAAGCATTAAACAGTATCAATAAGGAGAATAGAGTGTCAGTGATGTATAATGACAAGATTAAACACTCAATTTTTAGTTAAAGGCATTTCATTATTGAACGAGGATACGTCGTTGTCTAGATAACCTCATTTTAAATAGGATCTAGATATCAAAAACTGAAATAACTCATAGTGAACTATGCCTTTTTTCATCTTACAGGAAGCAAATAATGCATCTGCAATACGATCAATTGTTCAGACATTTAAGTTTTATTTACTATTTATATTTTACAGGATTGCCCCGAGAAGTTTTGGACTGTTGGTTTCTCAGGTGAGTGTTTCACACCAATGTGTGCTGTTTAGCTCTTTATTGAACTATGTTCTCAATTAAAGAGGTTCATGCTTTTGCAGAAGAGAGCTAACGCCAGTAACCATAACCTAATCATGAGGCTCTTATTCACAGGAACAGACACCAACTTCACTTCACCTGGAACTCAGAAATACATCATATTCGGCTCTATCTTCACAAAAGGAGTCTCTCGTTGCATCATCAATTCCTTCAGGCTGCTGCAGAAGGTGAATGAGACCAAATCCTTGGAGATCATTAAAAAAAATGTCACAGAGGTTTTCTTTCAAAATGATGTTGAGCTTCAGAAAGGAGCAACACTAAGTGTACGGCTTAATTGTAATTATACAATTGATGAGGACAAATCCAAGCTCATCATTTATCAACACAACTCATAGGATGCATGTACATCCTAGCTGTTGCTGGTATCCAGCCCAGGGGGAAAAACCTCTTTTTATCTTATAGAGATTTACACTCGCATACCTGTATCTGACACTCATTCGACATCCGTGTCAAGAGCTTAGAGGGATCCTGGCTTACTTCTGAATGCTTTGTTAAGCAAAAATGTTCATGCTTTGAAACTGATTGCAGAATTTGTCAGCGGAGTTCAGTAAAGCTTTTATTTGCTCATCATCCTTATATTTAAATATTTTATAAATGACTTAAAATATATTTTTAGATAATTGTTGATTTATATTTTAATTATTTTATTTCCTTTTTTGTTTAAAAATGTTAAGACAATGTAAACTGCTTGTATTGACACCTATGGTGTCCGCAACCTTCTCATTACTGTTCAACTCTATAAAAACATGTTTGTATTCATTACACATTAATAAACAGTTTTCCTTGGGAATTCTTGTTTTAAACTGAAATCTGTCTGTGTAGCTCCCATACATTTGTTTATTTTCTGTTTTATATCATTTAATCTTAGCCTTTAACCGACTTTAGTCTACACTGTTATGAGTTTGAGGCAAAAATCATACTTAATGGTTTGTCAATAGCAAGAATTGGAGAAGTGTGACCTTAATTAACTGTTAACTTATTATTCATGCTTGTTTTATCATTATGTAGTTTTATGGGAGAAATAAAAAAAAAAAAGAAAGAAAAGAACAAAGGAAGATTTCACTGAAATATACGAGATGCAGTAATTTTCCATTGCATTTTCTTATAATAAAACTTGCTGAGTTTGTACTTTCAGTACCTGCATTAGCTGTAAAAAAAGATTCAACTAGTCTCTTATCTGTGAACCATGTCTTTATCCCCACTCTCAGTGATAGGTTTTTTTTTTATTGTGGAAACAAAAGTTTTCTTATAGGTAATCAATATTTCAGAGTGTGTAAAAATTTAGTCGTAAAAGGTTTTATGCCACTGCTTGTTCCGCATATGCATCTCTGTTTACTTTAATGTAACTCATGACTTCTTATGACTTCTTACTTTCTTGCCAAATTGTTCTCTTGTCGTGATGATGTACAGTAGAGTACGTGCTTTGCGCCTTACTTACGGTGATGATACACGGGGCAAAGCTTTGAGCAAAGTTGCGAGAGCAAATCACCCTGAGTCTCACCTGGATTCAACAGGAATGTGTGTCTCAGGGTCCACAACCGATCTAAAGAATAAGAATTTTACTTCAAATGAATAGATTGTAAAAAAGGTGTTTTGTTTTTACATTTGATTCTTTTATTATTTGGCCAAGATGTTCGTCTTGATTTAATTTTAAATAGACTTTTAAAATACTATTGGTAACACTTTTTATGAAGCCTGTGTTTATAATACATTATAAGGGTATTCTTACATAAGGAATAACTGATGAAGGGCCGTTGGATAATTAGAAAAATAATGCACAACCAAGGTGGTGATGCGGTCATGATGCAAAGCGGGATTGGTTTTCTAGTAATTCAACGGCCCAGAGTAAATAGTTCTGCTTATACATCATCAGATGATATATTTCAAGGTATTTGTCTGGTTTTTGTACTTAAAATGCTAATGTGAGTAGGATTATTTTTTCTGCATCTCATCCAGTGCCTTCTATGTTCATTCCAAAATGTCATTTTATAAAACATAAACGGAGGCTAGCTCAAACTGTTGAGAACTTGTCTATTAACTGCATTAATCTGCTATGTGTGTGTGTGTGTGTGTGTGTGTGTGTGAGAGAGAGAGAGAGAGAGAGAGAGAGACAGATGTGAATAACGAGTCTCTCAAAAGTGTTCGGCTAAAACAATGAAATAATGGAAATGAGCTGTTGTTTTTATCACAGTGATGACTGTATTTATTTGGCCGGTGTTGTGGTGGTTATTTTGCTGTTGTAAGGATGGACATGTGTATATATATTATTGTAAGACTTTTGAAATAATAGAAATCATTTGGTGAAGTGATATATGGAAGTGTGATGCGGTCAAAGAGCTGTTCGCCGTGCAGTTCCTTAAAAATAATTGCACACCATAGAACGTTTGTCAGCCAATCAGATTCAAGCATTCAACGACCAGTAGTATAAGGCATTTTTAATGAATGTATAATGCATTAAAAAAACCTCATAATTTGTTATAACATCTCACGAACAATCATACAAATAATTATAATACCTTTTATATATA
>JAUMHG010000067.1:5692970-5705225 GCA_032359395.1 Enteromius anoplus
ATTACTTGGTGTAAAGCTGCTTTGCAATGATATGTATCATGAAAAGCGCTATACAAATAAATTTGAATTGAAATTTTGAATTGAATAAACCCTGTTTTGTTATAATAGGTTACTACTTAATACCGAAATGGACGTTTGAGGTATACGATCTGTGTTACACATTACTTGTGTTACACATAGTATATAACTAAATGTAATATTTGTCTAGGACCGCCACTGGTTGTATCAATTGATATTTTGTGGTCTGCATGAAAGAATTAAAGTGTCTGGTAAATGAATAAATGTAAATGAAATAATCCCATTATTACATGTACATAAAAATGTATTCATTAAAGTATGACTGACCTATATTCTGAAGGGCCATGAGAGTATACACCCATCTGTAACACAATGTCATCTTTACAAATATAACAGCTCCTGCCAAATCAGTCAGTAGGTTCTCACACATTTGCATCTATGCCAATCTGCCGCCACTCCTCCGACATGTTGTGACATCATGCATCTCTAAACCACAGAAGTTAAACATGCACTGACCACTTCCTCTCTGATGCACTGAACCAGGCACATCATCTTTTCATTTATTAATCAATCATTTGAGTTGAGGGGGTTGTAGAGACTTCACTGGACTTCACTTGGGCTTTATCTGACCGCAATAGATAACGGGAAATGTTTCTGACACTTTTGTTCCTATTAGGCTTAGATGTCAGCCAGGGGAAAATCTTGCCTGGCCTTCAGATTAGCTCAAGAACAACCCTCAGAGAGCTTCATGGAATGGATTTCCATGGCCTAGCAGCTGCATCCAAGCCATACATCACCAAGTGCAGTGCAAACCATCGGATGCAATGGTATAAAGCATGCCACCACTGGACTCTAGAGCAGTGGCGTTCTCTGGAGTGGGGAATCGCGCTTCACCATCTGGCCATCTGGTGGACGAGTCTGGGTTTGGCGGTTGCCAGGAGAACGGTACTTGTCTGACTGCATTGTGCCGAGTGTAAAGTTTGGTGGAGGGGGGGTTTTGGTGTGGGGTTGTTTTTCAGGAGCTGGGCTTGGCCTATTAGTTCCAGTGAAAGGAACTCTGAATGCTTTAGCATACCAAGACATCAATTCCATGCTCCCAACTTTGGATCCAGTTTGGATCTGGCCCCTTCCTCTTCCAACATGACTGTGCACCAGTGCACAAAGCAAGGTTCATAAATCTGTGGATGACAGAGTTTGGTGTAGATGAACTTGACTGGGCTGCACAGAGTCCTGACCTTAAGGCCAAGACCCAGGCCTTCTCGTCCAACATCAGTGTGTGACCTCACAAATGCGTTTCTGGAAGAATGGTCAAAAATTCCCATAAACATACTCCTAAACCTTGCGGACAGCCTTCCCAGAAGAGCTGAAGATGTTATAGCTGCAGAGGGTGGACCGACATCATATTGAACCCTATGGATTAGGAATGTGTAATAATAATATGGTTTAAAAATTAGGGCTGCAACAGCTTATCGATAATTATCGATAATGACATTTGTTGTCAACGAATGCTGTTATCGATTAGTTGGGCTGCTCACGTTACTGGGGAGCACGACCACAAGATGCACAAATACACACAGATATACAGCCACTTGCGCAATGGAGGTTACTGAAGCGTCTGCAGGAAGCGCGCCCCAAGTCCTAAATGCCTTTTAAGAATACGGAAACCTGCAAGCTATGCCACACCGAGCTTTCATGGCATGGCAGTACCACAGTCATGCACGAACCCATAAAAAGAAAACATGTTGGTTTTACGGATGGCGAAACATCAGCAGGGTAACGTTAAGTAAAAACTGTATCTCTTCAACGTGTTAACGTTGTATAGTTTAAGTGCTTTTGTTTAAACTGCTAACTTCGGGACAGTCGCGCTAGATCTGTTCACTTGCTACTCGCTAACATCACAGTGCGCAATCACCTCATGAGCAATAGTGATTAGTTCAATGGTGCTACTTTAGATTATTTTAAATTACACTGTGCGAATAACAGTAGAATATTACATTTAGTGATTGTTGTGGTTTTCAGCGAATGCAAATAATAGTACATTTGTGACTATTTTCAGAGGTGCATCTTTAGTAATGTTGATGGGCAAAGATTGTGTACATAGCTTCTACCAACAAAGTACATGGCCACAATTTCTCTATGGTCCATTTCCTTGCCCTCAGTTCATAGAGGACAGGGTCCAGCATGGCCAAGAATAACTGTTCTGGCTTAACCTACATTTCACCTTGTGTGGCCCCCTCTATAATCAGGTTTTAAATGCTTTAGATAACGATGTCATTTCCTGTATCTCTTCAAGTGTGGGTTGCTTCTGTGTCCTGAAGTTGTTGTTTTTCCCTGTGAAAACAAATGTCAGTGAATACCCTACACTCCTACTACTAATCAGATAAAGCAAAATCACAAAAAAACTAAATTTAATGCTTCAGTATGAATAAGATCACTGTCACTGAATGATACCAGGAGTCCATCTGAATCTGAAACAGACATATTTTCTGTAAACTGCATGCCATTGATGGTTATAGACATCAGAAAAGACCAAAGTTTTTCACAATATGATTGTATTAAAAGCATAAAATTTGAGCCGGTTTTAGAAATGACAAGGATTAAAATGGCTCTCCGCCCACACATGTATTACAGTGTCAATGCAGCACTTTCAGAAACAAACGTTTTCAGTCATCAAAAAAACAAAAACAAATGGAATGAAAGACTTTGAAAGTCAACTGTTAAACAAACTAATAACACCAGATGTTCCTTTATGATAATGTTAGAGGCAAGGATGAGAACAATTAATTTATTCGCTCCGTATAACTTGTATGTTTTTAGAGTGAAATGTCCCAAACCTGGTTACCAAAGCCACATCAAATAGTCTATTCAATGTGTGCAGTGATCTCAAAGTCTTCTTTACACGGAATAGCTTTGTGCTCAGGATTAAAATGTTTTTGCTGGTAATCTTTAAGACCTGCTTATCCCAATTGCACACCTTTATTCTTTAAATTTTATGAAATGTAATTTTGTTAATTTAAGTGCCATTAAAGGAGATGTTCACCCAAAAATGAAAGTTCTGTCATCATTTACTCACCCTCGAGTAGTTCCAAACCATTAAGAATGTGTAGCCAGACAGTTTTGGGTCACCATTGACTTCCATAGTAGTTTTTTCTGGTACAAACTTTCCTGAAAAATTCTTTGTGTTCAACAGAACAAAGAAATTCGTAAAGGTTTGGAACTACTTGAGGGTGAGTAAATGAGTTTTGGGCCAACTATTCCTTTAAATGTTATCTTTTTAATATCAAAATTCCCTCTAAATGACCACCTACACATTTCCAAACGAAGAAATTATTGTAATGTAGAGGAACAATCAAGAAAATAATTACATTACCTCTCAATTATTTGTTTCTCATGTTACAGACACAATGTGCAAATTGTTCATGAATGACCCATTACTTATCGTGTGAGGCATTTTTGAGTCCCACAGAAGAAAGCAAGTTATACAGGTTTGGACAACAACACTAGTGATGACCAAATTCATCTATTTCGAATCAATTATAAGTGAGAGATCAGAAGACTAAAATGTCCCTGTACTCTCCTGTTTGTACATTGGTGTACCTCAGGGTTCTGTCCTCTGCATTTTACCATTTACCTGCCGTCTCTGTCATTTACTCTACGATGTTTTCTTGTGTGGCTCAAGACTAAAATGTTTGTACCTCGGTGTACCTCAGGGTTCTGTCCTTGGTTCTTTGCATTTTATCATCTACCTGCTGTCTCTGTCACTCATAGTCACTATGCCACTGATACATATGAAAGTTTCTCAAAATAGACCCTGCTAATGAACCACAAAGGTTTATTTCCTATTTCATATCCTTCTGACAGTTCATGCAAAACAGCATTCCTAGTCCGCCTTTCTCCCAAAGGTTAAATAAAAGGGTTAATAATATCTCCAATTCCAAAACAACTAAACTACAACTCTAAAAATTCATACTATTTATTTAAGAGTTTAAATTATTAGTTAAAAATAATTTTTTACTGAAAATGACCAAAATACAGATTTTACGGAAAATGTACATACGGAAACAACAACACAGTTTGATGTTAACAGACAAGCTATGGACATGTAAAGATGGCGACTTGAAGCCTCAATGTATTCAAGCAGGTCGTCAGTCATGCTGTTAATCTAGGACGTTTTTGTGTGGCTGAGTCATTATGGCCCTGAGATGGTTTGTTTACAGGGGAAAGCAGAGGAAGTCACAGCTATGTAAGCAGTGGCTTTCATGGAAAATGATAATTTTTTTCTTCACTTACTCTCTGTAAAGATGCACACTTGAAAAGGATCCCTCCATCTTTGGCACATAGGGGAAGCCCGCATCTTTCACGGGGGTTGTAGGTGTTGGGAACCAGTCTGCCTTTCCAAAAATGAGTGGGTGTTTTTTTAGTTCAGTGATAACTTACTGATGGTGCCGATGGTGGTGGAGGGGGCTGTTACGCTATCGCTCCCCTCTGAAGCACCATTCTCGGGCCAAGCTGCGATTGGGACTCCCCCATCTGAGTCAGTTAAAGCCTATGGTCCATTTATGTACCTGCACCTGAAACCTGATGTAGCCCAGATGTCCTCCATGCCTGTAAACGCTTACACATGCAGTGGCAGGGTTCTGTGTTGTTTTACAGTACAATACATATGCTGCTTTATGTCGGTGCGTCTGGGTTGACCCATCATACTTTAAACATATGCTCCAGGCTCAAGTCAGGCAAACCCATGTAGGGCTAGTCAATATGAAAATCTGTATTCTAAAAGTTGTAGGCTCATAAATTTGACATGAACAACATCAAGAATGCATATTTGTTTAGGTTTGACGACAACTTTGAAGAAAGGTTTTGATCCACTTCAACTATATGTATATATAAAGTCAAGATAATGATGATGAAACACTCTTATTCTGTTTACAGCTTACAGTCGATCTGTCATTTAGCATTACAGATGACAAATTTATAGCAACCAAATGACTAATTGCAGCAGTCAGAAGCACAAGAAAACAATATTTATTTTTACTTTTTTGGGGGGGACTTCACATCTGACTCAAACAATAGGAATAATGTATTTTATTGTCTTCCCGTTTTTCATTTAGTAGTGTAAAACGATTGTAGATCCGCAATCATTTCACACTTGTTGACTTCTTTTCAGCCGGTTTCCTGTAATCTTTCTAAACGTGTTGAAGTCTGGTAAATGTTTGTGTTTGATAAATAACAGCTCTCCCCCTGTTTCCCTGCACACGTGTGCATGAGAGATCGACGCCGGCCTTGTGGCATCTCCCTCCCGCGGCATAGTCATTTGAAGAGCTCGTAAATATCAGAGCCCATCGCAGATGACATCATAGATAACCTTCAGGGGACTTCACTGACATTCGAGATTGGCCTCAGTGTTCTCAAAGACAACAGAAGAAGGAAGGAAATGCTTTGAGATCAGATGAGGTCATGTCTCTGTACAGACCTTGAATGATTCGCAACTTTCACCTAGAATAAAACATCTAATTATAAAAAATACTTTGTTCAAAACAGGTTCGTCTGTAATGATGTACGGGGGGAAGTTTTTGTGGAAACTTCTTAATGTAAGCCGTTAAAGCATGTACTTTAAAGCCTTAAATCCTAGTATTGTTGCAGCCTGTCAACTGTCAGTCATAAAATACAATGCCCTTTGGGAGAGAACAACAGATTCGGTAACTGAACTTGGGTCACAACAAGGATACAACATTTTATCCACTTGTTTTGACAGGAAGACGTATTTACCTATTTTAATGATTCAGTCGGCCTCAGTTGCCTTTGGTATGTCGCAGATGCCCCTTTAAGAGCAATGTGGATTTACTTTTAATTGTAACATATTTAGATATATGTTTAGCACGTGCATGATCTATGATTTGATTGAAAAACAGGTCAAATGAAATAAGCGTTATTCCTAAGAATCCTTCACATGAAAATGTCCTTTGAAGGAGCTTCAAGATGAGACAGCTCAGATATGCAACCTGGATGTGTCCTTCCATCTTGTATGCAGACCTGTGTATATATATACATTTTATTGTCCATATTTTAACAGAAGCTGTGTCGTACTAGTAACGCTGTCTATAGATTTTAAATCATACACTGTAAAAAAAAACGGCAGCTGTTGTTGCCAGAATTCAACCGTAAAAATTCAGTAACAACATTAACAACGACAGTTAAATACCGTAATTTCATAAACCGATATAATGTCCATATATCAACTTATTAAAGTACTGAAATCTGTTTTGTAGCTTTGAAATATGCTGTTAAGAAGGTCAGATGATGAACCAAAGCCCATCACAAGCAGCTTTTAAGTATGAACATATATACACTCAAATATACAATAAACATTCGTTTAACAACATTACATGTGACACACAACCCTAAAAAACATCACTGATAAGAAACACAAAGAAGAAACAGTTATTTTAAAGAGGAAACATAAAAAAAGGTCTCAGTTCACATTTTTTTCAGTGTATATTTCACAGGAATAAACCATTAACCATTTAACAGATTTTTACCGTTAAAATCGCAATCATTTTTTACAGTGTATCTTAGACATTTTTAAATGTAACTCGTATAATATTATACAGTAAGGAGCCCGTGAATTGCAATAAATATTGCAACATTAGTAACAACATGCTCGTTAAATAAATATTTAAATATTTGCAGTGATAAAAACTGTGACTCAAGTTCCAATATCCATTATAATTACGTGTCATGAGAAACACACCAGAATCTACCATAGTTTCAGCCTACCTGGTTATAAATAACACAACAAAAGCTGGGCAGAGCACAACTGACGAAAAGACCTCAAACAACAGAACAGACTGTATTCGGCTGCAGAAACATGTTCATCGTATTATGAACTAATCAGCAGAATTTGTAATAGCTTGCATGGGTGTAGTTTATCTCTGGAAGCGAAAACCCTGCTGAACCAGTTCTACATTTTCCACAAACATTTAGAGATAAATATCTATTGTTTCACACACAAGAAGAGGTGATCCCCGTGTTTTTGTGCCAATTCCAGTCACATGAAAAGAAGAGAGGTTGAGACAAATGGTTTGTGTCAGAAACAACAAGTGCTGCACAACAGATAAAATCAAGCAGCGTTTCAATATTTTTTTTTATCTCTGAACGTAATTTAAAGACAGACTCGCTGGTTTAAGAGAATTTGAACTGAAAGCCCAAATCTCATTAGCAGGACGAATCAAAATGCTAACCTTAACATGCTAGAGGCTAGACTAAACTATTTTGTTGAAATATGTTCCTGAGAATAACACTGTAATCCAAAAAATGATTCTTGACCACATCTAACCTTACCCATGAATAATAATTTACACGTGTGTTTCAGATGTCTTTGATACACTGTAAAAAATGACTGTGATTTTAATGGTGAGAAACTGTGAAAATGCTATGATAAAAACTTATTAAATGGTTAATGGTATTCCTCTAAAGTATACGAGGAATAAACGTAAAGTGACATTCCCAGAATTCCGTGCGGTGCATTTTAGATTTGTCGTATTATCTTTTACACCTAAAGCATATTCTGTGAGTAATCCCTACAATCAGAGGAAATGATATACAGGCACCTAACACTGACGGTAAGCCTTAACTCAGAAAAACTGGTTTTTCAGATCTGATTGGGTTAATCACCATTTTGTTCCAATGTCAACAAAGAAGTTTATTCAGAAACATGTCATACTCGGTAAAATCAGTTTCCGCTTTGCTAAAGATCTTGTTTTGTGGCCAGTGGAGAACACGTCAACCCTGATCCTGGAAGCACTGCAACAGTGCACACTTTGAATGTCTCCCTTATCTGACCAATACAGTACATGTCTGGTTCTGGAGCTAACTTAGGTGTGTTTGATTAGGGAAGGTTAAAAAATGATGTGCCTCCAGGAACTCTGCCTTAAGTGATTGGAGCAAATTTCATTTATTTGGAAACAGTGTCTATACTGAACCTAAAGTTTGTTATGACAGTAATGAAGAAACATTTGGGTAAGGCTAATTGTCTCATGCTGTCATCCCCGATTATAACCACACATGGATGTTGCTGCATCAAGTGAGTATAATAGCATCGTACTGTAATCAGGCCTGGCCCCGTCTCTTTTCACTCGTCATGCGAAGTCAAGTTTATAGTGTTTAGATGTTGAGCAGTTCTATCTGTTTACACTCTACGACCGTCAGGTTTCCAAAGACTCTCATGGCTTACCAGATGTTTACATGAGTAAGCTTTGAGTTTTTGTGCCTCCACTGATGATAAACTCATTTTTTTCATGACCACAAAAATGAGAACAGAAACTTTGAAGCTCAGACTGTAACGAAGAGTCCGAAGCAGAGGGATCCATGTGCAGTGTTTTATTTAGACAAGCGTAGTCATACAGGCAATGGTCAGAAACGGCAAACAGGATTTTCAGAGGCAAGACAGAATCGTAAACAATACTGGGCAGTAGTCAAGGCAGGCAGCAAACAATCAAAGTTCCAGCAAGGGTAGGCGGCAGAGTTTCAGGCAGTACATGGTCATACACAGAAACATACAGTAGAAAACAGGGTAAAGGCTAGGAAATGTTAGCCGGGGCAAAACAAAACTGTCAGAGCCAGATCACGGCTTTTAAAGGGGCGTTGATGAGCAAGGGCGGTCTTACACATCAGGCAAAGGTAGGCGACTGCCTTGGGCCCTCACAAGCTAAGGTGCCCCCAAAATGCTTTTCACAAGATACAATCGTCTGATGAAAATTTTCTGCATCTGAAGCTGAGTACTGCACGAGCGCGAGGTGTCCAATATTTTTTATATTTAAATATAAATGTTAATGAAAGAATCCCATTATAATAGGATATGTACGTGAAAATGTAGAATGTGTGCAAATGTATAGGGCCCCATTCCTATATTTACCTGAGGCCCCAAATTCACTAAATCCGCCCCTGTTGATGGACAACACCTGAGCGCGTGATCGGTCCCAGGAACGGGGTGGAATCCGGTTAGAGCCAGTGTAGCTAGTTTAGCTCAGCATCGTAAATCCTGAAAGGTTGTTCATATATATATATATATATTTTTTAATGTATGTACATTTATAACAATGTTTTTGTATCATATTACCTTTGCATCAAATAAAAAAAATGCAAAGGTTTTCTAATACATATCGTCTATGGGAGGAATGGTAAGTTGACATTGTTCACTTGTCTGACTGCCGTTATCAGTCTCTCTATTATTTCCTTTTATTAGAAGCCATCTAAACACTATCTGAGCAAATGGAAATGCAAAAACCTAGAATTATTTACACACTAATTCTTGCTCAGCAAAATTACTTAATTCTAGTCATTTCTTTGGGGCCATATTTTCCCTAAACTTTATGAAGTTGTTTTTATTACTTTTAATTTGTTCACCAACAGGGTAATTTACTCTTATTTCTAGTTACTCGTTCCATCTTCATCAGTGTAATTGGAATACTGTACAAATTACTTTCTCCAAAAAGTATTTAAATACTTACTAAATTCTATAGAATTAATCAAGGTAATAATACAAGGATAGAAGAGTCTTTAAATTCTTTGAGATAAATTATAACTACACAGACATTTTCTGGTTTACATTTTCTCTTTAGATTGCTAACCAGTTCTAACTATTTACTAACTATTTTCTATAACTTTTGCCTCAATATACTCGTAATTACTTTGTATTAATAGTTTAGGATTTAGAATAAAGTCTTGCAGAATAAGACATTAATATGTGTGTGTGTGTGTTTAAAGTATTAAAAACAGCCAGTATGCCAGTAATATTCATGCTACGACCAGCGTAACAGTAAGCATACTAAAGAAGAATACCTGCATTATTCACCAACGTATTTAAAGTGAGACGGGTACAGAAAAAGCATGCTTTTTAGACCTTACATGTTGATGTTGAATCCACTATTGTATTGTGTAGAAATGTTCTACAGTCTATACACAGTATTTTGTTCAAGTACCAAAGTAACTGTAATTAAATTACAGACAAATAAAGAGTAATCCTTCACTTTACTCTTTGAGGGGAAAAGTAGTCATATTACAGTAACACCCAACACTGTACGAGTGTACAGCAGTGTACAGTGCTGGCTCTCGTAGATAGTCATATGAGCAAGTGACTGAATCGTAATAGATTTATACAGATCAGTGATTCAAAAACGGATTTTTTTTTAATTAGTTTTCCATTTTTGTATGTTCTTACTGTTAAAACATATTTTTGTGATGTGTCTGATTAATGCAGTGAGTGATCCTGGTAACATTTTTGAACGATCTGTTGTTACTTAACTTGTTAACTTACGCTAACCCTAACAGTCTAATACTCTAATGAGAGTTAGTAGATTTAGGGGACACAACGGTCCATTTTCCCAGGACGTGTCCTGGCCAGGATTTCTATATTGCTTTGATTCCTCAAAGTACCTCCATCTTTAAAACATAAGGAGCCGCTGATGTCATACACCGATCCGGTCTGCACAGGCAAACAATGCCAGTAACTTTTATAACTGATTGTTGTCTCGGGCTATAGTGTCTCTTTTATCTTCATGGTCACTGTCTTCTTACATTTCTGCCTGATGAGTTTAGAGGACACCTGTCAAGAGATCAGAGAACATTTCTTTACCCAGCTCCTTCTCTTCAGTTTTCCTCACTCATTTTCTGCAGGGTTTGGAGCGGCCAGCAAACATGTGGTTTTGTGCCCAATGACCCATTTTTGTGTTGTTTTTGAGGTTTGTGTTTGGATTATTGTCCCGTCCGAAGATGCAAACATGGCCCATTATAAGATTTCTAACAGTCATTCTGGTTTTGAATTACTTTTTCTGTTGTTATTTAATTCCATGAAGCATGTTAACAAGAAACATTAAACATGCAGCAGTATATTTCCATGTACACATAGGGTGCTTTTTCACCAAACCCATCTTTTATTTAATGTGGTCAATTATTAAAGAAATTTGGCTTATGTATATATAGACCTATATTTATAATGAAGATGCAGGTGTAGGATTATGTGTCATGTTCTGTTCTTTTTATCAATAAACCCCTTCAAGATGATATCCACAATCATGTTTCAGTGAATGTAAGGATTTCGTTGCGACTGGATATTATCTTTTAGAAAAGATGCTTCTGTGGTCAAACCTGTGATGGTGTATGTGTTCATGGCTTATTTAGTGACAGTCCAGCAGCACCCTCTACTGATCTTGTCAGTTAGTGATTAGTTTGTGTATATTATGCTGCTTTTTGTATCGTCTTGTCTTGTTTTTTAACAATTCTACCTGTCCTACTGTGTTAGACCGCAGAGAAAATGTTATGTAATGTATCAACCAACATGGACAAACAATGAACAATACATTTATTACAGTATTTATTAATCTTTCTTAATGTTAGTTTATAAAAACACAATTCATTGTTTCTTCGTGTTAGTTCACAGTGCATTAACACAACTTGTGGTCTAATTAATGTATTAGTAAATGCAATGATTAATAAATGCTGTGGAAGTATTTATTGATGTTATGCTAACTAATGTTAGCTAATGAACTTACCTGAATATGAAATAGTATATCCCAGTGTGTATATGTGGGTACACAAATCTGAAACGCAGATTAAAAATGAATAAATGAATTTCTCAGAAAGAGTTATGATTTAAAATGGACAAACATATGTAATAGTATGCTATAATTAGGCTATTGTCAAAGAAAATAAAGAATTCCTTTGTAAAACAAAAAACAAGTGAAAGATAAAGTTTGGATAATTGTTAAATCATACTGAAAGCTGGATAACATCGTCATCAGGTGTTACTTAAACTTATAAATATCTAACAATATTCAAAAGAGAGTGTTCAGAAGATCTATGAGGGGAAAAAACCTCCTGTACATCAGTATATTCACAAATAGATCTTTGCTGCAGCTCCTAAATGGCGACAGAGGGAGTCATAAGACAGGGCTGCTGGTTGTTTACCTTTGTCGTTAAACAAATTTTATCCCTCGAACTACCACAAGGTGGCGATCTTTATCCATTTTCTTTGAGGACAAAAACTAATACCAAAATATCCTGATTGATTAAACCTTCTGCTAGCATTCCTATAATATTGATAAAGTTGCACATAGAGAACACTAGATCATTTATCACGAACACCAGCTATTATGAGTTTACATTTTACATTTATCAGACGCTTTTATCCAAAGCGACTTACAGGTGAGCAGCTGGGGGAATGGTGCCTTGCTCAAGGGT
>JAUMHG010000067.1:5724846-5736395 GCA_032359395.1 Enteromius anoplus
CACCTTGTACAGCGCTTTGAGATGCCTCTTTAAAGGCGCTTTATAAAATAAAGTCTATTATTATTATTATTATTAAAATGTGACAACTACCACCTCCACTAAAAGCATGTTTAAATAAATAAATACATGTCAGTCATACATGACTGATAAACTTACCCTCTTTTGAAATGAAAGAGTAGAATGAATGCTGTTTAGAGAATTTATGTAACCAAAAATTTGTCTGGAAAAAACAAACAAACCAAAAACAAACAAACAAAAAAAAAACATTAAAGATGCTGGACAATTGAAAAAAAAAAACAGACAATGCTTTTGTGACATGTAACATCTTTGAAAAATCTTAATGTATTTTTGGTTACAGAGAAATATAAGAAAAATAAGAAAACAGCCCAGCAAGTGATTTTTCTGGACCTGAAAGCCAATAGCAGTAAAATATACTTTTGGCCCCAATTATCTCCGTTTTATAATTAAAGTTCTAACCCAGTCTGCCTTGCAGACATATGATCTCATTACAAGAAAAATGGAGAAAAGGATATGAAGCTTATAACTTCATAATCTTAAAAATAACAAAGCATTATTGTTTCCTTTGCCAAAACCACACTTTTTGGATCTCTTTTGATCAATTCAGGACTCCGCTTGTCTAGACCAGAGGGTTTTAAACAGAAAGTCTCAACTCCCTTAAAAAAGCTAAAGGTCAAGTCAAAGGCAGTGAGTATTTGAAGGGAAAAGCCTCTAGAGGTTCACTGTAGACTCGATTGGCCAATCCAAAAAGAGAAAAATCAGATGTAAAATCTTTTGGCCCATGCACATCCATGTTCTCTCACATACACACTTGGTGTGGTGGTTAATATCCTAATGAGTCATTAGTTTTCTACAGGAGTGGGGTTCTGTGGTTGTGGGGGGGTTGTGGGAGTCTGGCTGACGATCACCTGGACAACATAGTCTCTGGAGATCTTCAGTTCTTCCAGCTTCATCTTGTCAGTGAGTGGTCGGCCTGAGAAGAACCAGCGCTGGGTGGTGGCCACTACACCCTCCTGGGTTTGCAGACGGCGCTTCATCTGCTGGACATTGTCGCTGGTGCGGACGGCCAGGCGTAGATCTCGTCCTGTGGAGAGACGTAGACGCAACTGACACTCCTGGCCTTCGCTAGCTGCAGCTTCTGGGACCTCATACGTCTCTGACTCGTTCTTTTCCTCAATCATGTTGACAGGAAGTGAGAGGCAATAGACAGGCAGCTGGTAGCGGTTCCCCAGCTCATCGTAGCATTCAGTCAGAGCACCTGGAGATAACACAAAAGAAGCATTAAAGCCACATTTACAGTTTCTTTTTGTTGATACATCTAATGTTATGTAACATTTATACAGTGTATCTAATATTTAGTGCAATTAAACATTATAATGCAAAATGAGTAAAGATTCTGTACTATTATTTATATTTATGATTTTTTTCTCAAATTGGTGAATAAAATAGATTATGGGGTTCAGACAAACTCCTAAGAAAAGAATGCAACAGTATGCAATATGCTACAGTAAATAAATATGTTTTCAGAATATATTTAAAACCAGTATATGTTCATTTCGTTTTTTTATAGGACTGTTCCAAAATGAGTCTACACTGCCTGTTTTGTGGACTGTACAGATGAAAACTGAAGATATTCTCCTAGATAGGAAGACATCTTGGTAGGAACCAGATGGGTTCATGCTGTTTAATGTGCAAAAAAACACATTATTTTCCACATACCATACATTTTCGTTTCTTCTCTAAGCCCCGGGCCCTGAGTCGATTTGTACAAAGCTTATGATTCTAAAAAGTGAGATGTAAACTGGCCGAATACTGCAAGCATGTGGCGAAACTGTTACGCTCTTTATCATAATGTGATGCTGTGTCCCGGCGCTATGATACCAAAACAATAAAATACATTACAAAAGAGTTTGGGGCAGACCTGACCTTTTGAAAAGAGATGGTCTTCTTCCTTGCTGGGGTACTTGATGTTCAAAAAATAAAAGCTGTTTATAATACAGAGAAACAAATGACCAAGCTTGGCTTACTAAATATCAAGTCTCTTTCTACTAAATCACTTTTTGTAAATGATTTGATCAATGATCATAACCTAGATTTGCTCTAAAGATTAAACCCCAAGATTACAGTTATAAAAATGAGCCATGTCCGGAAGGCAATTGAGGTGGTGTTGCTCCAATTTGTAGCAACATTCTCAGTATTTCTCAGAAGGCAGGCTTTAAGTATAACTAATTTGAAGTTATGGTGCTGCATGTGACATTATCTAGAAAAAAACATGTGATAGTTATAAATCCCCTGTGATGTTTGTACTGGCTACAGTATACAGGCCACCAGGGCATCATCCAGACTTTATTAAAGAGTTTGTAAGGAGTGGAAAATTGGCTAAAAGAAATCTTATCCAAAATGTAATCAAATTCAATCCGTTTGGCTAAAAGAAATTGGGTCTCTTCCGGGAAGTCAATACTGACAAGACTCTCGGAGCCAAAGAACAAGCCATAAAAACATAAAAGGCAAGCTGAGCCTCAGCTGAGCTCCCCAAGACACTGACACCACATTCTGGTTTACGACCCCTCCTCCCTGCCACACTATCTTACAGCTATCAACTTCATTGCCCCTTCATTGCCATCCCACAGTCTTCTCTACCCATGGAAAAATAATAAGCTACAAGTGTCATATTTTGTGAAGATATTGTTTTTTCACTGTCATATCTGATGTCAATCCAAAGGTATTAACGCGACCGGTACGATGGTTTGAGGTTCACAGAAGTCATTTATCTGAGGAAGAAATTAAAACTCTTTTAAAGAATTAGGCTCCAGATTAAAGAGGGCGTTTCTCTTCTAAAAGCCAGAGCAACAGATGGTAAATTCTCCAACAGGTGTGGCCCTTAAGGCCACAGAACTGAAACAAGAACAAAAGGTGTCTTTTAGATCTTAGGCTTGTGTGGTTTTACGACTGATCAAGAGATTTGTTTTGGTCTGGTTATGTAAGGAATGAAGCAGGACATTACACCAGACTTTTGATCTGTAGTCAGAGGGTCTCCATACTGCAGTTTGCAGTATGTCTTCGTTCAGGTATGCACTTCCTTTTAGGTAAAATTAGATTCTCATTATTTAATTATGTAACTGGCTTGAAATAATTCCTTAATGTATTAAAATTATACATTATTTTCAATTGAAACTGAAGGTAATTCTTCTTTCTTAAATTATGTAATTGGCTTAAAATATAATTTCTTGATTTGCCTATATGATGTATTCTGATAAATTGAAATTGAATTCATTTTGTTTAATTCTGTCATTGGTTTAAAACAAATTTGCCTGAAGAATAAATTACTTCTTGATTCATTATAGACCGCTGAAATCCTTGTCATTAGTAGAGTGCATGGGAATGCTTTAGCGCATAAATATCATGGCCAGAGATATTCAAACCAGAGGCACAATGAGCGGAGCAGAGCACGACTCATGTGGAGACCTCTTGATTTCTGATATCACTGAAATTGACAAATCGGGTAAGACAAGGACCAAGTATTCTAAAACGATACGGGTTCCCTCCGATCTCTGAGCAATTTATCAGTCTGGCGGGTTTGTGTTCTTACGGTACTACGGACGGCCGCCGTAGACCCAGATATCTTTAGGTCCCTCACGGAACAGGGAACGGAAAGTAAAGCAGAGATAAAAATGATCAAGTATCTAAATTAAGGTAACTAGAATACATAACTTTAATATCAGATAAATAACTTAAAAATTGGAGTCAGATTAAAACGAGGTAAAACCTAAAGTAAAAGTAAAATTAGAATTAAAAGCCTAAAACCCAAAGAACGGAGGAACTACAAGCTTTTTCCACAGCGCTGCCGGAAGCGAGATACGCAACATCCGCTGACAAAAGTAGGCGGACCTTACAATATCTGAGGTATTTATACATGTGACATAAGGGCGGAGAAACAATGAAACACCTTGACAACAAACTAGAGGGGCGGAGACATGAGTTCATGAGAATTACTCCAACGGGTGAAAACAGACATAAAACAGTTTGCTGGAGCTGGAGTGCCGTCAGCGGACTGACATCTCCAGCTGAACATGACAGGGGAAATTTAAGATGTTCAGAACAGTGAATTTTTACGATTTGTCAGTATTTGTTCCATTTGATTTTAGACCGCTTACTAGTAGCGGAAATGAAAGGATATAAAACGCAATAGGTCGACATATGCAGGAAGATAAACATTTTCATAAAAAACATAGCATAGCATTTAAAAACATTTTTATAGTCGCTAATCGCACTCCTGCTTTTAAACCTAAACATCTCTGTACACTAGACATGACAGACAAATACAATAGCATTCATTTATTTATTGCAAAAAATGTTAAATGTTGTAGTTGCAAACATTGATATGAAAAACTAAAAATGTCAAAAATAATAAAGTTAATTCCGCAATTTCAATATTCATAAAGATCCAGTTTTGTAAGTTAAGATGATGAAAATACATCCGTATTGTGCGTTTTAGTGTCTGTAAAAACGTGAGTAAATGTACGTTTTATAGAACAACATTTTAAGTAAAATGCACATGAATTATCATGAGATCACGATCAAATTTGATCCTAAATCAACTCTCCTACCTGAAAGTCAGCACATTTTAGAAAGTCGAATCATCATTAATTCCTTTTCATTAAATAAACACATACCGATTAATCTTTCCATAGGGCTTTTTCTAGTTAAATGAAAGTATGATGTTTCCTCCATGTGGTGAAGATGTGGTGAAAAATATGTGTTCCCGTGAGGTTGTGAGGTTAAACATACATGAAAGCCATAGCATTGCTACCGCTTTCAGAGACAGACACAGGATGTGTAAGTATCAGAGTGAGACATGGTGTGATTGAGGCCTTTTTAGGAAGTCCATGAACAATCATACATCCCATCACTAATCATATGGGCGGTTATCCAGATTTAAAAATGTTTTTGAAAATGTACAAACATACAACCAATTATTAAATAAATTTCACACACACTGATTTCCATTTTTATGGGGACTCTCCATAGGCGTAATGGTATTTATATTTGGTATTTATTTATATGGTTTTTGGTATAATGGTATTATTTATACATACAGTATAAAAAAGTACACTCTATGGGTGGGGTGCTGGTAACAAGCTTACATTAATTGACAAAAGGCATTTTTGGTTTTGTTTCATTTATTTTTTGACCATAATGAAGTTCACACTTCGCCTGGCTCTGGGTCGTCTTTACACATTAACAAGAAAATATTAATACCTTTTTATAACCAACACAGTGTCTTTGCATTGTTTGGTCTAAGATAATTTGGCATTTGTGTCTGTGTAAAATGGCTCCTTTTTCTGAAAAAACTGATAAAATGGCAAGAGCGTGAGGAAAGGCCTGATCTCAGAAGCTACTCTCTAAAAACTCCTGGGTTATTTATTTAACCCATTTTCTGGGTTATTTGTGTTGGGTTAAAATTATGGGTTATTTTTGACCCAGGAGTTTTTAGTGTGTATATCACTGGGCCAAATCGGCACTTCTTTGGGGTTAGTATTGATACCATCTTTTGATACTAACTGTCCCAGAAAAAATGCCTGTTTGAAGTAGCATTTTTAGACTGACACCTATTTTGCACCTTTGTTTGGCACCGTGGACAGTGGAAGGGTTGTTCCAACTGAAACTGAGAAACTCCAGCCCACAAGGCCATTAATGCAGGCTTTTTTGGGGGCAGTACTGATTCATTATGAAACCTTAGCTAATTTATATACTACCTTCAGTTGTTCTTGTAGACTCAGGTGTTTTATTAATATAGAATATTCATATTACTAACATTAAAATCCATTTGAAATTACAATTATATTTCATAAAGTTACTGTTTTATTTTATTTTCAATTAAATGTAGCCTTGGTGATCCTAAAAGACTTACTGAGAAAAGATTTTCATATATATTATAACAGCTATATAAAAATGAATGCAATGACTGTGAACAATAATAGCTTGTATTATCCACACTCTCAAATATAAAGGTGCAAAAGCTGTCACTGGGGGACATGTCTGGAGCTAAAGGGACCATTTTGGTACCTTAAAGGTACATATTAGTACTTGAAGTGTATATATTTGAACCTAATATGTACAAAAATTCACCTTTTGAAAAGGCACCCTCCAGTGACTGCTTTTGTACCTTTATTTCTGAGAGTGCAACAGGGAATAGATCAATGAATTGTTTATCTCTACATACAGCTATAAGCTTTTGTTTTATAGGTTGGAACTGACTGAAATCAACATCTATCTGGCAGTAGCAACTGATCTGTAATCTAAATAGTTAAAATATCAATTTGTGTGCTATTAATGGCCCTTGGGTTTTATGAGTTTGAAGCAGAGTTGGAGAAAGGGGATGAATTGTAGGTGATGATTCTCCAGTGGTCACTTCTGTGGGGTAAATGTGTCGTGTGTGTGTGTCCAAAAGAGTTGGAGGTGCTGAAAGAGTAGGCCTTGTTTCCACTCACCCTCATAGAAAGTGGAATATTGAGGTGTAATGGATTCACACAGGACTGCATAACACGCAGTTTCATTAGACAAAAAAAAAAAACACTCAAGCACACGCTCTGAGGTGAGATCTTTCTACTAAAAGTGTGTGGCTAGAAATATCATATTGGTACTGAGAACTTAACACTTTATCTCGTTAATAATTGATTGAATGCGCGATATTTCAGCAGATTTCATTTTCATTTCTCATCAAAGCTTTTTGACCCGTGTTAACGCTATAACTAAACACAGGAAGGAAGCTGGAGATTAGAAGAACAACGTGTTCTGCTTGCAAGAAACCCTTAAATCTTCACGTGTGGTTCAGCACACACTGCAGTGAAGCCAGCCTGAGGGTCTTTGCAGAAATGTTTGCAAAAAGTTGCCTTTGTGGTCCCTAGAGGATATTCAGAAACAGCTGACTAGAAACTCTTTCGACTCGCTGGCCTCTCTGAGCTCTTCTCGGTCCCTCATTTGGTATGTGTCAATTAGATTTAGATTTTCAAGAATAAACAGCTCTGGAAACGTTCAACCCAAAATCTGCATAATTTCCAGTGGCAAGCAACCCACTCTCAGTGGCCATGGAAACACCTCGACACACTCGAGAGTGTGAGACACCCTCCCTCCATTCAAAGTTGAAATCAACAACAGCTTTTGCACTTTATTCAACTTTTATTGGCCCGTTATTGATATATTACTCAGTCAATGTGACCATTGATCATATTAATACACAATCAGCTGGAAAGACAATAAATATTTAGATTAAACTCTCTTTCTCCTGATACAGAAGTATATTAGTGTTCATCCAATCTGAAACTCTTCTGCACAACTTTCCAAAACGATTGGAAGATTGCACTGCAAAGAAGCTCTGAGGATCTCAGGGTAGTCCAGAGACTGCTGACCTCTTCATCTGAGCATGCTCTTAACGTCCTCTGACTGATCAGCAGATCTTGAAGAGGCCAAAATAGTTGCCGTGAAAGTTTTTGCTGAGCAGTAGGGGGTGACCCGAGACGTTGACAAACAGCCGGTCGGATTGCTTGAGATGCTGAAGCGAGCCTATGTGACTGCCGGTCACCCACAGCTGATTGCTCCTCACTGAACAGAAGCCGTGTCGGCGATCTTCCATGATTGTCCGGTTATGGTTGTTCCTCTGCAGCCGCATTTTGTGATCGAAATAGTCTTTGGGGTGGCACTCGGGTGAAAAAAACTCCACGCGGGAGTAAACGAAGTACAAACCGGTCTCGTTGACCTGAAGGCCGCTGTCGATGTACTTGACGCCTTCCGTGAAGGACATGCTGTTTTTTGAGTCCCACTTCAGAACTCCAGATGATGGGTTCTGGTCTGCACGACCTGAACAAAAACATCCAGATGAGACACTGATTTGGAGCAAAAAATGCTGTTTAGTATGTTTTCTGGACCAAATCTTACCTATCAAGTGTGCAGCGGATTTTTGTTTGTTCCTGTTGTTTGGTTGTTCCTGTTCCCAGGCAGGGTTCAGGCCTGTCGAATGAAGCAAGCATGGAGTTAACCAGAGAAGATTTGGCACAGGATGAAGCTGATATTTGATAACTTGGTCACACAACTCACCAACTTGTTTCTGAGGAGCACTGCTCTGCATTTGTGAGTGCTCTGCTTGCCACTGGAGGGAAGAAAAAAGGATCACACATTGTGCAAACAAAATATACTCTCAAACAGGTCCAACCATAGATACATCTAAAGTGAATTGACTATTAGTTTTGAGAAAGAGAGACTGGTGTTAGACTTCTCTACGGTTGAAGTAAAGGATTTCCTGTAGCCTTGTGACCAGTGACCACAAGTTGTTGTTTTTTTTCCCTCACTTGTAATCGTGTCCTACTCAGTCGCGTGCATACGATGGAATAGAAACTGAAAAATTAGACTCCCATGAGACTCAAAGTGATTCATATTATATAATAATAAAGCTCTTGGCTGCTTTTCATGTGGTGTATGAGTAACTAAGGCTTGTGAGGTGTAAAACGTCTCAGAAAATTGTGATGTGTAAATATGTGTGAGTCAGAAAGTATCTGAGCCCCTAAAATGGACTTTAAAAGAGCTTAATTCTTATTTTCTGAACACATTTATTCCATACAACGGAAGTTAATTAAATCATAATAAATATTTAAGCAACAAGTGTAACAATACTTGATACAATATTATTTTATTTTTGTGAAATATTTAACTTTTGGTATTTTTCCTGAAATTAAATGTGACTGTAGATTGCAGATTATAAATATAAATGTATTAAAAACACCATAGTTAAAATTTTGTCATTGAATAAAATCCCTTTCTTATTTTCTCTCTCTCTATTCAAATCCTATTATAGTACACTAAGTAGTAGTTCTTACCTGTGACAGCAGCTGCACTTCATTCTGTAACCTCAGGATCTGATAGGCTCCCAGTCCCAGGGCCGCAAACACCAGCAGGAGTATCAGTATCAGAACCCAGGCCATCCCAGCATTCATTCCCCCCCAGCCCCTTCTCTTCACCTCGGCTCGGGCAGGAGGGAACGTCCAGCAGGGCACCAGTTGTGGCTCTGAGTGTCTGGGCATCTGCTGATGGTAATAGCGAGGTTGTCTCGGTTGACCTCCGCCGGAATCCACCATGAACACCGGCTGGGACGGGTGGCCAAAGTTACGGTTCATGTCTGCAGAGCTCAGAGCTGTGAGTGAAGGTGTGAGTGATGAGAGAGTATGTCTTGAGAAGGCTGTTGCTGAGCATCAGTTCGTTTTAAAAAGGTCCTGCAGCGTGGTTAAAACTTCCCACCCACACGTACGCGCGCACACACACGCACTCATCTATCTCACTCGTTCTATGTCTCTGATCCTTTCCACCTTTCTCTCATGCACACTGATGCATAGGAAGGATTATGATTAATTTTTTGTTCGTTGTATCAGCATTCACATGCATTCGTGGCAAACCAATGTGTATAAAGTCGTATCTGAACAGGGTACAATAGTGACATCACGGACAGGAAACCATTCATCTCGAGTCTTCTGTGCATTTGCAGGCAATAATTACTGTCGCAGTTATTAGTAAGTGTAGCACATGAATAAAAGATTTACAATTTAAGATTGATGATTTACTTCCCTGTAGCCCAAAATGGCAATTTTGTCATTTACATTCACATTCATGTTGTTTTAAACTGTTTTTTTTTTCTCTCTCTCTGTGTAACAGTGAAAAAAGTGTGTTTTTTAACAAACAACAAAAAAACAAACAAAAAAAATTATAAGAACAATAGGATGAACTGCACTGGATTTAATTTTTATGGTGCATTTATGGTGCTTTTTAATATTTGCAGCAGAAGCAGCAACTAACTAATTAACTCTGACATTGTACCCCAAAGAACTGCGAGGATTTTTTAAACTAATCTTTTATTTCCTTGGAGAAAGAGAATAATGAAAAGTTGTGATTCAGGAGTGAACTGTGCCTTTCCTTGGCAAATGTTTATTATTAATCCAATCACAAAAAATGCACTAAAACAAGTCAAACCCCTTCTTTACTGTAGTTTCAGGCTACTCCATGGGTCAGTGTGGCTTGTCATCTGCATATGAGGCGCAGGATTGCCTGTGACCTAGAAAGAGTTCTTCAGAAAGGCCACGTCTTTTTAAAGACCACCAGCATCCTGTCAGCATCACATAATGCACAAAGGTTAACTGAGAATAGAAGCTTTAGAGCAGGTTATTTTTTGACATGTCCTGCAAACCCACCACTCATTCACATCCTGATGGTTTGAGAAACTGTGCACTGTTATGCATAACTATACCCATTCATTATTCATTACCTAATTGTTTTTATTAGATGTTAAACACGGTTAAAATGAATAGAAATGGTCATCTGGATCATTTCAGTTTGAAAAGGTCTACATCTTTTTATTGAGATGGTGATTTAAGGGGATTCTCGTACTATTTATATTTAATGCTTTTGTGTTTTACTTGCAAGAGTTTAGCCTTCTCCCAAGAAAGTCTCTAATGAATGTCATGTTTTCAAAAGTTTGCGTTTGTGTTGTGTCCCCTGAGCCCCCTCAGATTTTTGAGCCAAGTGGATTATGAACGGAGCTTCCAAAAGACAAAAAATAGTATAATGTTTTCTATATTTAATAAGATCACAACTTGATTAACGTCATATCATCATAAGCTGCTAAAGTCAAATCTGTGTTCCCCGGCTGGCTCTGAGCCAGAAAAAGTTGAGTTTGTACAGCGCTGTGCATTTGAACTAATCACACACGATTCTGTTGATGTAATGAATACAATGACCAATCGCAGGCGTTCAGATGAGTCATCGCTAACATGCCGGTATTATCTTCACGGAATACCTCATTCTGGTAAGTTCTCTCATCAGAAACAACAAACTGCAGATGTGTGTATGAATCTGTAAGATATTCTTTTCATAGTGTAAACATTAAATGGGAATTTTGACCGCTTGAACTAGGCTGTCAGTCAAATACACCGGAAATACGCATTTGCTGTGTAATCGTATTTCCGCCCCGGTATGCCGGTATGTTCTAACACCGGTAACCAAGTAAACAACAAAGATAGCGCAAGCGTCGAGCAAGAGTTGTTGTATTGTACCGGGCTGTTCTTGCAATGTTCAAAAGCAGCCTTATGAATCTTTCCACTCCCTCCCTGCTAACGAAGAAGGAAGACGAAAAACTAGTTTATGAGGCTCCTCGTTTCTCCTCTGAGACGGGTAGCATCTAGTCCTCACAAAAACCTGCCCGTCTACTACATTTGATACTATGACAATCAAACACACGAACATAAACACAAACACATTGCCAACATATATATATATATATATATATATGTGTAAACTGATGATGATGGCAGCATTCGGCTAACGTTAACATAAGGCTATCGTCGCTAGCTCTTGGACCAAAGACAGACAGTGAATGTTCTGTTGTTTGTAACGTCCCGACCACGACTGTTTTAGTGCTTTAATAAAGTACATGTCCTCTATACAATCCATACATAACCCTAGCCCTAGGTCTAAGTGGACACACTAATAAT
>JAUMHG010000067.1:5752769-5765412 GCA_032359395.1 Enteromius anoplus
ATGTTCATTTTAAAAGTACCCTTTAATAAAAAAAAAAAAAAAAGAGGGTCTATGGAGGGCCAAATTACTCAAATTTAAATAATTAAATGTTGAAATATATAAATAAATCATTAAATACATACCAAAATAATTATATACATAACTCAGACATATAAAATTAAATATTTATTAATTTTATTTATTTCATAAATTATTACTCCATTAATTAATTATTCAACATTTATTCATTTAGTAGAAATAACTAAACACTGATAAATAAAATGAACGTTAAGAAACCTATAGGCCTAATATTGTAAACACTAAAAACATTTACTTCCCTTCTCTCCAAAAAAAATAAAATAAATATATATAAAAATAAACGAAGGAACGAATGAATAAAGAAATTAAATAATAAATGAATACATCTCTATTTATACATTTATTTCTGCTTTTAAGTATTTAATTATTTTATTATGTATCGAACGATTCATTTATATATTTCAACATTTATTAAAAAGAAAATTATTCCCGTTTAAATTGTGTCAAAAAATTGTGTGTAGAATTGTGATTTCATTGATTAGACTGACACTTTTCAAATATTGTACGTGTTTATTAAACTTTAACCATATGTTCCTGACCACATGACATCGTGCAATCTAATCTATTCGTGCTTTTAGTAGTCTAGCGATAAAGCAGGTCGCTTTTTTTTACTTCTTAGAAGAATATGTGCCATTCTAGTCTTTGCTTCTTTGTGTTATTCTTCTGGTCATGCTTTGAATTAATAATTAATCCCCTCGTTCCCAAACCTAGCAGTGCACTAAAAGTCTGACAGCCTCCTGGAGAGGACTTCCTCTTCCCGTAACACACACCCACCGCTTCAGATGACGTAGGTCTTCCGACCGCGCGCTTGCCTAATATGGATAAGTAGGTGCCGGTTTTCCGGTATGATGTCATCGCTTGCCAAGTTTGGGAGGTGAAATAAGGGGATCTAAAACATGCTAAATATTAATCTGTGTTGTTGACCTGGGATATGAAATCAGAGCTTTACTTGCTTCCTTTGTGTGTGGTCTAATATAAACGAGATATTTCACACTAAGGAAGAGATTGATTATAATCATTTTATGCATGTATATTATAGTCTTTAATACAATTTTACTTTTACTATATATATAGATATATATATATGTGTGTGTGTGTGTGTATTAGATATTTTTGGTGAATCAGTGCCCTGAGCAAAATACAAAAAAAAAAAAAAAACTCAAATCCCAGGGTTTCTCTTTACTTTTTAAACATGTGATGTTTGGTTTCATATACAAAAAGATAAAATTAACGAATATTTTATTACTAACCTAATATTATTTCTTTCAAAATATTACATCCATCGCAGTAAATTCTCAAAACAGTATTTATTGTGTTTCATCTTCCAAGAATCTAAAAGCTTGTATTATATATTAATTGTTATATATGTGTACATGTACATATATGGTGCTTTGTCATGTCACCTCTTTGTGCGTTATGTTGATAGTTTGTGTATTTCTGTCTTATCTTGAACAAAAACAAAACAAAAGGGGCCTCTTCGGCTTTATCTAACGCAAGCGGGCGGCGCCCTCTGCTGGTGAAAAGAAGATTGATGCTGAAATTGTGTTTAATGAACATATTTGTGGGCAAACCTACACGAACCACAGAAAACTTTACTTTTTCAGTCGACACAATAGAGGAATTAATATTTTGTTTCAACTGCTCTACTTCTACATTATATGATAGTAGGCCTAATTGTATGTTAAGTTAATCAATTCTGTTGTAATATGTACAGGTAATTTAATTCAGCCAGTTCGTATTCAGAACGCATACTGTTGTTATTATTAGGCTGCTATTGAATAGCTATTATTGGTTCATTTGAAGAACTTTTTTTCCTCTGCTTATATATTCAAACCTGTGTTTGTGGATTTTGCCAAACAAGCAGTCTCTCCCTAAACATGTCACTACAAGTTTGTCTTAGTGAACACACACACACAAACACACCCGACCTCCATTAAGTCAACAGAGACAGCTTTTCGTTTCACATACTTTATTACAGTTCATAAATATTGATTCGTTTCTGAGGTGCTCAGAAAACAAACATAAAAAAAGATATTGTACTTTACAAATGGTAAACTTAAGTACTCCCGGTTGATACTATTTACAAATAACAATGAGTGAAACCTCATTAATGAACTTTTTCAGGAAAAAAAGAAACCGCTGAAGTTGGACTAACTCAAAGAAAAAGTCAATTCCATTCAGTTTAAGAACAAAAAAGGGTACAGGCAGCTTTTATCAAAGTTTAGCGAACACAACTTCCTGCTGGGTGAGCCAGACATTTAGATCCCTGTTGCGCGCCAGTCCCGTGCCCGGTTTCCTCCGGTAATACTGAGTGCTCCTGGGAAGCGAATGGGTCCATGCACAACCTGGTTGAAGTGAACAAGGATAAGTGTCTTTTCTCGTCAGAAAGTATAGCGTGTAACAGAGTGAGTCTCATGCCCTCTGTCGCTGTCTCTGTCGGACCGAGTTCGTGAAGTTTTGCACTCCCCAAAAAGTCCAGTCAGAACATCCTTTTACGGCGCGCGGCCGGCCGGCCGGTTCTGGTCCCGGTCCCAGAAGGGCCAATGCCAGCAGTCGCGCCGGCTCGCAGACATCTGGCCCCTGAACTGTGTCCCTTGCGTCTATTAAAGTGAACTCAAATGTCCTTCGGCTCTTCTCAGAACGTCTGCAGCTGTTGCGTCAACATGAGCTGGCAGCCGCTGTTGACGTGGTTCATGACTTTCTGCTTGAGCTGGGCCACTTGCTCGCGCAGCATGTTCGCGGTGGACGCCAGCTCGGAGTTTTGGGACTTGAGGTTCTTGACTTTGTCCTCCAGCCGGGAGATCCTCTCCAGTTTCCTCTTCCGGCATTTGGACGCGGCGATGCGGTTCCTCATGCGCTTTCTCTCGGCTTTAATCCGCTCCTGGCTCTCCATGTCGATTGGGGAGAGAGGTGGCGTCTCGCCGGGCATCTCGGGCACCGTTTGAGGCTCCTCCTTGAGCGCCTGAAGCCGCGGGTGCTGGACGGTGTGCTGTGGCGGGGCGCCGCTGTAGTTCATCGGGGGGTTGGCGGTGCTGATGGCGGGGTTGAACGTGTTCAGGTCCGCGTAAACCGGAGGGTCAGCGCGCATGGAGGAGCTGTACACCGCGCCACCTGCCATGGACGAAACGGGTGCCATGCTGTTGTTGATGGTCGTCTGGGGAGCCGAGGTGACGCTGGGCATGTGCTGGTGATGCAGCTCGGCCAGTGCTCTCACGAAGCCCTCCGCGAAGCCCTCCTGCTCGTCCGTCACGTTCTTGGGACACAGAAACTGGGTCGGAGTCGGCGTCGTGGTGATCATGCCGTTGCTGGACTGGATGATGAGCCGCTCCAGCTCCGGCGAAGCCAGTTTGAGCAGCCCCACGTCTGGGGAGGTGAGGATGTCGTTGGCTTTGGCCCTCAGGTGGGGCTTCAGGTTGCCGGCTGGGTCAGTCAGATTCAGCGTCATGTTGTGTTTCAGAGCCTTGTGGTTGTATCCAAAAGTAGCGCTGTCATGCTGAGAGAAAGCGCTGTTTAGAGAGTCATCGTAGAAAGTAGTTTCCATCTTGGTAGACATAGAAGAGAAAACGAAACTTTTAAGTTCAAAAGTAGTCTTTCGCAAACTCAAGCAAGTGTCCGTTTTCAGAAACAAGCGCCGCGCACTCAGAGACAAAAGCGAGAAGAACCGATAAGTTCGTAAACTGCCCCGTCCCGCGAGAAACTTACTGCGTAAAAGTTATCGCGCAGCGTCCCGAACTCTTCTTTTCGCGCACAGAGCGCTGGTCTTCCTCCGCCGCGGGTCTCAGAGATGCCAGCGGACAAACAGCGCTGAGCCGAAAAGTTTTCTTGTTTATTTGAGCTCAGGTCGCGCTGCCTAGATGTTTCACTGTGGCGAGATCTGTATACTCTGAGCTTCTCCAGCGTGGAGGCAAACCTTATCTGCTACCGCTGGCCCACTAAAAATAGCAATGATGTCATGTGCGCCGTCTCTTATTGGCTGGAGGCGGTTTACTGGGCGTTCCAATTTCAGATAAGGCGCGTTGCCTAGACGACCACCCAGAAGATTCTTCTTCTCGCGGTGGCTGATGGGATGAGGTAATGCTGTAAGTGGTGCATTGTGGGATTACGTATTGTTTTTGAATATCTGGTTACCCGCTTAGCTGTTTTAGACCGTGGCAGTGACGGGATACAAAGAATAGAGTATAGCGCGCTACTTTTATAAAGCAAACTTTCACTTTAATAGACGTCACGAGGTCTGGTTGGAAAGTTGGGCAATTTCACTCGTGAGTTTAACAAGACTCCGTCCCGTAATAATACGGGAGCTGTCAGCTTTGATATAAGCGAGGGTTGTTTAGATTCGGTTCAGATACACGCTCGTGCAATAGTCTGCTGTTTTAAGGCAAAATGCATTTGCTCCGTCAGCCAATGGATTTGAAAAGGGGCGTGTCTTATTGTGGAGTGACAGCGTGCCACAAAGTCCATCGACCGTCTCCGTGACAGTCCCTAGGGATCCTCTCAAAAGTACACACACCCGTCAGAAACGTCACTGTTCAAACCACAGCCGCAAACTAATCGAGCTCAACGTCACAATCTCTAAGTGACATTAAGGAGTGATTCATTTGACTGTGTTCAAGTGCTTATAAGCCTAGATGTTTATTTGCATTTAGTAAAGAGAAAGACGTTGCTAGTATGTTTGTGACACTGCTTGTTACTGTACTACAGAAGTATCTCTGCTTCTATAACTTCATGTAGGAAAACCACGAATAACAAAAGCAAGCTGAGCCATAGTGCATCTAAAAAACAGAGATAAGATCGTTTTTACTGACCACCAGAACTTGAAGATGGTCTCTGGCACGTTTCACTTTGTTGGGACAGATCAAGTGGTCGAGCACGTAAACATGACATTAAGCGTCACTCAATACAAATTATGCATTTTAATACACAGGCTATTTTTGTTCCCTCTAGCTTAACACTCACTTTTTTATTTTTGTCCAGATATATGACTTTTAGTGTTAAATCAGTGCTTTGGTATCATTTCTACTCCGATTCAAAATAAAATAAAAAATTAGGAACGATCTGTTTTATTTTATTTTATTTATTTTAATATACAATATACTTCTTTATTTTAGTGAACTTACCCAAAGTGCATTTATCTAATCTAAGACAAATAACATTAGTATAGTCCACCTAAAAATATGCATAAAAATATTATCTATAGGCTACTACTACATTAAATCCGAATCAATATTTCAGTGAACAAAGCACATTTATGCGTCTCAATTGAAGATTAAGATTTGTTTCAAAAACATGTAATTTAAATGTTATCTCAATTTGTATTTCAGTTTTCATGGGTCAGGAAAATTAGACATGTTTGTCAGATTTATTGGAATTTCTATCGGGTTTTTAAGAATCTTTGATCATTCATAGTTCAAGTGCACAAAGGTCAAATGAGGGTTTTATTGTAAATTAAAGGTCATGACCAGATCGAAGCATCCTGCATCCTCTTTCTGATCACCACACACTAATGCAGGCAGCAGGGGATATCCAGAGTTACGACAGAAAGAAGTCATCTTTGTTTTTGTGCTACACAGAAACTTGTTTGGGCAGCACAACCCAGACCATACATAGAAAACCCTCCCGTGAAAATAGTTCCTCTCTGCTGGCTTCTTTCCTTTTCAGCTTTCTTACTGGTGTACTTTGTTACGTCTCGGCCGTGTTACGAAATCCAGGTATAGGTTTCCTTTTAAAGCCTGATTTATCTATAGCGTTCGTCTTAAAGGGACAGTCCGTCACTATCACCTGCTTTGCCGAACATGAACCCTAATATAAATTCTCTTTAGTTTTATATACGTTGTTCTGTATATACTCGAGTATAATGTTTATGTCATTAGTAGTTATATCTTTCAGTGTCTGAGCCACCCAGGTAGAGGCTGGTATAGACAGGGTACCCATGGAAAAAGCTATTATTTTTTCCATCAGTGTATATACTGTATTCTTTAATGTGGCTGTTGGGTTAATATCAGATATCCCGGGGCTGTGCGTGCTGTGTTTTCTTTGACATGCGGCCTCTGGCTGCCCGGTCGTCTCAGCAGTGGTCCGTTCGTCTGTGAGGAGGGTCTTGTGTAAATACAGCCGGTCACCTGCCTCGGAGACGGTCCTGGAGTAATTGCCCTCATCCAGATGCTGAATTGGTGAAAACTGAACACACAGCGGCGGATTCATGCTAACATATATTATATATAACATAAGGATTGTTTGTCAATGAACAATATGTGTGTGTGTGTGTGTGTGTATTATATATAATATTTAAATGCATTTACATAAATGTATATATTTATAGATGATAAATTATATATAAATGTATTTAATATATATTTTTCTAAAATCTATACATGCATTTGTGTGCATTTATATATACGTAATACATATACACAGCAGACTTACATATAAACAAAAATGATTATGCATGATGAATCATGTCACAGCACTCTACACACACAAATATATATTAGGAAATTGTGTGTGTGTGTGTATATATATACCTGTATATTTACAACATTTAAGTTGTTTGTCAGTGTTAGTTAATAGTTCATTCATGTTAGTTCACAGTGGATTAACTAATGTTAACAAATTCACTAATATAAAAAAATGCATTTGTAAATATTTATCCAAAATATATCCACCCTTAGAAAATCATACAAATGAGATTCTATAGATGCATATAAATTAACCGACATTGAGAAACATAATAGAATCAAATGCATATATAAACGAACGGGCAGAGCCCCTGTGCATTTAGAGTGAGTTTGTGAATCATGTTATATCTGATCTTGAGGAACATCTGCCCGGTCATGTCCTCTGCCCTGCTGCGCCCTGCTCTGCTTTAATGCCAGTCTGTCCGATCCCTCATAAAAGCCCATTGTGGTCCCAAGCTTGTCACTATGTGTCTGTAATTAGTGTTCTGTAGTTCATTGCCCTCGAGCTCATGGCCAGAAATCACTAGGGTCCTAATGGAGGGCTGGGCAAAGGTCACAGAGTAATGTGGTCATATCCAAGCCATTGTCAGGAGTCCACAGCCATCTTAACAGCGTCTCCTGTCTCAGAGTCAGACTAAATCAGAGCTCTGGCGCTGGCTGGACAGACACTGGACAGGTACGTCTGTGGGGGTCGTAGGTAAGAGAATAGACTGTTTTATGGATCATGGCTAAGTAATAACCAAATTTTTAGGGATGCTTATAATAATATAATATAATAATACAATAATAAAAAAAATGAAAATACAAAAACATATAACCAATCGAAAAAAAGGTAGAAAAAATAATGACTTTATTTTTGTGGGGAACACCAAATTTATCTGCAACTATAGAATATATATATATATATATATATATATATATATATATATATATAATGGCCAAGGTGACATTTCTCTTATTTGTTTAATTTAAACTGAGGTACTGAAAAGAAATAAACTTCAGTTATAGATATTTTAAAAAAAGTAATAAAATAATAAAAATATGATTACTAAAACTTTAACAAAAATTAAAATGACAGAAATAAAGCAATTAAGTAAAATAAAAAATGTTATACATTTATATAAAAATTAAATAATACAAATAGGGGAAAAAAATATTTAAACAAAAATGTAAGTATGTAAAACTCATTAATTCATTCATTTATAAAACTCAAAATCTAATTCAAAATATTAAAATATAAATAAAAGAATCTTGCACCACTAGCAACTACTCAAATGCTTTTCTTTTTTTTTTTTTTTTTTTTTTTTTTCAGAAAATGTAAAAGTAATCTCTGTTACAAATATTCTACGTATAATAGCCTGAAGGCAAAACACAGTTAGTATACCGACACTGGATCTGAGCAAATGGCTTAAAAGTTTTTAAATTGAGTTTGTTATTGATTTGATACCAATTTTTACACTCCATTTCTCTGAATCTGAACAAATGTGAGCCAAACCTGTCTGTCACAGAACAAATCACAAGAGACCTGAAAACTTCATTTTCACAAAATGCGTAGAGATTTGTTTGTTGTAGGACACATATATTTCCAAGTTAGTTGCTGATAAGAGACTGATCATCTAAACCAGTTTTGGAAAGCCATTTTTCACCTTTGGGTTGTTTTGTGAAGCTCTTCTTTATAATTTTGATCTAAATCTTACCTCACTCTCATTCAGTTTTTGTGTGTGTTTTGTAACACATTCCATCGGGACAAAGCCAGAGATGCTTCGAGATGCGTGTTTGTTCATGACTGTGACTTTAAACCAACTGAAATATTGATAGCACTTCTCATTCATCTATTCATAAACTCCTCTAATTTTGAATTACAGGGAATGAAAGATTGATAAAGCAAGCTGATTGTGAAGGCATGTGGCTTTTCATTCAGAACCTTTCCTTGGGAAAAAACTAAATACAACTATCTGGAGCAGGTGGAGAGGGAGATAAAGCCAACACTGCCTCCATGTTCACTGCTTTCACTTAATGCTTAAAAATCACAGACAATAAAGCCTTGCACGAAAACATTCAACAAAAAAGCAATTTTTTCTTAACATATCCATAAGCTTTCATTTATGACTTTTTCATTTTCAGTTAGTGCTGTCAAAGGATTAATCGCATCCATAATAAAAGTTTTCATTTACATATGTGTGTATGTTTTATATGCATATATCAAAATACACCAGTACATGGTTTAAAATTATTTACATGTATATTTATATTAATATAATTTATATTATAAATAAATATATTGCAAATAAAAACATAGCATTCTTAAATATAAAAAAAAAATGAATGAAGGTCAATCATTTGACAGCACTAGAATATAAAGATTTGAAGTACAACAGTGTAATGCATGTTTAAATATATATTAAATTTTTTTGTATTTGTATTTACTTCAGCTGCTGTGATTGTGAAATTTTTTTTTTTTTAAACTTTTAATCACATTTTATCCTTTATCGACTGGTTTAAATGTGCCTGCAGTCGCATGAAATTATTTTTTGCCACATCTATTAAAGTTCAAGTCAAATGAATATAACTCTTGCTAAACGTATTTCTTCCTGACTGCCGGTTGATGATGTATAACGTCTCCTCTAAACGCTTCTCATATTTTTTGGTGCTTATTTTGAGTCTAATGTGTTGTTCTGCAGGCGGACATGTGGTGGACAGTGGTTGGAAATCCTGGGATTGATGTGTTTGGGGTATTTCTTGTACTTCCAGCAGTCGATGTACTGTACCCAGCGCAGACACAGCGTATGATAACATCTCTTTCTGCCATGAGCGGAAGAGGGGGGATGCGGTTTGGTTGATATTTCCTGATGTCCAGGTTTTGGTGGTTTCACTGAAGTTGTCTGGGTCTTGGACTCTGTGTTTACACTGTGTCTAGTTCAGCTTTCATTAAAAAAAAACAAAAGTAAAACAGAAAGTTGGTTGGTTCATATATGTGTTCATGTATACACTAAAATGCAATTCATATATATACAGTGCTTTTTAAAATGATAAAGTTCCTTCAAGTAAAAAAATAGTAGTCTTTTGCTGTTCTTATATAATCTGTAAAACAAAGACCTAAATAATCAGAAATAAAAATAATAATATGTGACCCTGGAGCACAAAACCAGTCATGAGTCACGTGTGTATATTTGTAGCAATAACCAACAGTGGGTCAAAAGTTTCTAGTAAAACTTTGAAGATTTATACCATAAATATGCCATATTTTTTATTAGTAATGTGCATTGCTAATATCACAATTTGAACAACTTTCACCCTCAGATTCCAGATTCTCAAATAGTTGACCAAATATTGTCCTAATAAACCAGACATCAATGTAAAGGAACAAAACAAGGTAGTAAGTCAGTTTAGTAAGTAAGAATGCAATACATAAATAAAATAAAAATGAACAAAACAAAGAAAACAAAACAGTTACATTATGATCAAATAATAATAATATTATTCCAATTATTCTGTATTTATTAATCTGAATTCTAAAAATTCAATATTAATAACGAATAATGTTTACACAAAATATTTGAGTGCTTAAAATAGTTATTCATGTCTTTGTTTGGTCACTTAAATATAAGCTGTAAGGAAATTATGGTATTTTTTTACTTTATGGTTTTGCCACATAACAGTTTGAGTCATAAAATGTCAATTTTTTTATTTTTTATTTTTTTAAGTGTAGACCTGTTTTATTTTATTATTTTGTTTTTCAATTGATGTGTTTTACTTTATTATTCTAAAAAACTTTTTGAAACCAACCTAAAAACAAAAAGAGTAACTTGGAACATGTATTTTATGCTAGATTTGTCCTTTTCTCTTCATACTGTGGAATTGCTAATGTTTTTCTCTTCTTGTTCATATATTCTTCAGAGTAGCCCAGCCGTATTAAACCAGCCGAAGTGGGGGGTGTGACCCGTGCCATTGTGTTTGTGCAGAATATGGACTCTTTCCCCTCTCCCCTCTTCTTTTTGCCACCTACGCCATCCTGTGTTCTCGTTCCTATCAACGGAGGCTGTTTATGCTCAGGCTAACTCTGATAAGACCGAATGTTATGTTTGTCTTTTTAGTTGTTCGGCTCTTGCCTTGTATCAATTTCACTATCTGTTTGCACACACACTCGTGCTTGAATCCAATCTCTGTGTGGCTATCCTTACTACAACTACAGGGCAGGAAATCCGTTGCCTTGAAGACAGTTTCAGTGGAACTCCATTGTGTTGGTTTGTTCTTTCCAGAAAAACCCAGTGCCCACGTGAGAGGAGTGAGCTTCCTGAGCATTTTCTGTCACACAGCAAGGACACGCCACCGACCCCCAACTCTTTTTGCTGGATAACACACACACACACATGTGTGTAACTCATTGTTTGGAAGCCCTAGTTCTCCAGGACCTCTCATATGTGAACACTGTTGTTGTAATCACAATGGGCTAAAACATAAATTGCGAGATCTTTATCTCACAGTTCTGTCTTTTTTCTTTCTTTGCTGTAACTTAGTAACTTAATTAGTTACTTTTTTTAGGGAGTAACACAATATTGTAATGCATTACTTTTTAAAGTAACTTTCCCCAACACTGCTGGTTAGGTATGGTTTGAAGCTGGGATGGTGGATCGCTGGTTTATGGTGGTCCTTTGCTGGTTTAAGCTGTTGTTTTTGATGGTTTAAGCTGGTCTTTTGCTGGTTTGAGATGGTCCTTGGCTGATTTAAGCAGTTCCTTTGCTGGTTTATGCTGGTCATTTGTTGGTTTATGCTGATCTTTTGCTGGTTTAAGCTGGTCCTTTGCTGGTTTATGCTGGTAAAGTGCTGGCAAATGACCTTCTTAAAACCAGCAAAGGACCATCTCAAACCAACTCAAAAAATACCTAACCAGCATATGCTGTTTTTTTCAGCAGGGTTAACTGCACAATGACTCTTTTTAGTCAAAGTGAGTGAATTCTCCGGAGTCTTTGTGGGCTCATGGTCTTGTGCCGAGGGAGAGGACCACTGGTTTAGGTTGAGAGGTTGGACTATATGACGCATGGCTCAGTTTCTTTTGCTTGGCAGGGTGTCAGAATGATTACCAATAACACAAAGGCTTTCCCTCCAAGAACTGCTGTTGTTTCAGCTGTTGACGGAGGGAAAAAAAAGCAGGTTCCTTTATGAGTTGTTTTCTCAACCAGCTGCGTCCTTGTGGACAGCATGTTTTTTCATAGCTTTTATCAACAACTTGAAAATAATAACAGGAAAGCAGTTGTGAAAACATTGAACCAAGTATCAATCTTAATATTCATTTGCCGTTCCAGCTTGTTGGTTGGTGTTTTTGAGGGATAGTGACTGCTCTGTGCTCTGCTGAGGTCTTGGCAGGTTTTTACTTTTCTCTGCAGGTCAGACATAATTAAAGACACTGTTATAAAGGAGATGGGACAGCTGTTTCTCAGCATGTCGCACAGCGCTCCTTTGAGAGTGAGAGGACGTGCCAATCCAGCGCTCGGCTCTCCTCAGCACGTCTCTATCAACAAGTGACAGGACTTGAGCAGCCCACATCACTTCGCTTAAGTTTAAATTTCCTTAATTTCCTCAAACTGTGGTCAAGTTCACAGGCATGCCAATGTGTGAGCTTGCATTTGTCTACATACTAAATTATTTTCCTAAATCTTCTTAATGTTTCCTGTGTGAATGCTACATAAATGCTGTTGGTTACGCAAGTGCTATTCAAGCTCTGGCACGCTTCACAGCATGTATATATATATTTATTGACACGAGGGTAGACAGAATGTGTGAAGCAGATGCAGAAGATGCAACACATAGGTACACTTTTCTTTCCCCCAAATTGCATTTAAAATGTATTTGGTTTCTCTAATCTGCCATGAATTGTTCCTGTAGCAGGCATTATTTTGTGAAAATGTGTGCATGTGATTGTATTGAATGTGCACTTGTTGTGTATTTAAACCATAAAAGTATATTTAGTTACACATTATTTTAAGGTGTCATTGATACATGATGACACATCTCTTTACTCTGGCTTACACACAACACACTGAAACACATTTATTAATCAAATCCGTTAAAGGATTGTTAGGCTGCATTAATTAGATCAGCCGGAACCGGGAACA
>JAUMHG010000067.1:5765512-5776931 GCA_032359395.1 Enteromius anoplus
ATAAATAAAGTTTAATTCTCGTCATTATACATTACCATCACTCTGTTCTTCTATTTAATAATGTTCAGTGCTTTGCTACAATCTGTATTGTTAAAAGCGCTATAGAAATAAAAGTGACTTGACTTGACATGTAAGTACTGAGCTAACTACTTACTATATGGGTTAAGTTTAGGGTTTGGCTTTGGGTTATTTGCCTGCAATTTAGCTTAATTTATCGTACTAAGTACATGTACCATGTACAACAAGGTCATCTTAAAAATAATTTTATGTTCTTCTGTTCTTCTCATCTGAATATATATATTATTTAAACATTTTTGAGCATGAAATCTGGAGATTTATGAGGTATCATTTCACACACACCAGCTGAAAAGTCATTATAAGAATAAAAAAAAAAACTTTTGAATATATTAAAATAGAACAGTGTAATTATAATAAAAGTAATCATGAAATGACATAATGGTCTGCTAAAAGTTCTACTATTTAAAGTTCAACTGCATTTACTATATTCACACATTAATACATTTTCATGTAATTGCAATAGACATCAAACAATGCGTCTGAAACCATTACATGCACCAATTTGCACTTAAGGATATACTCTCAGAACAAGTAATTTTTTAACTTTGCTAAAGTGTACTTTTTAACAAGGATAGTTTGGAGAAAAAATCTATATATTGTAAATATTACATCAACTCTCTATGAATAGAATAGCATTATGCTAATTTATAACCATGAATGTAGCTATATTTGTGTTTCTATTAAAAAAGGGGGCGGGGGAGGGGGAATTCTACTACTGATTGGAATATAAAATGCACTATGAATGACGAGCTGCTGGATTCATGATTATTAATCACATGTCTGCGTTCGCCTAAATTGATTTGCTGAAATCAAAAGAGAGATGACAATGAGATTTTCGTTAGCGCATTAGCTCCGCCCACTACCAGAGAAACCAGCAGTTCTTAAAAGCTTCCAAAGAAACTCTGTAATTGTGACAGAAAAATACAACAAAGAATATCATGTAGCGCAGGGCTGATCTAAACTCTTCAGGACACCGGCCCTCCAGGACCGAAGATGCTCAGCCCTGATGTAACGCAACAATTCTGCGACTCTCTAGCTCAGTATCTTCACAGCAGAGTTTACGGAACGTCAAATACAGGTACGTTTCTCTAAACATCCATTAACATGAACTGAGCCTATAATAAATTATAGTAACACTGCATATTATTGTAAGTAACGAATTTGTACGTTTTGAAGCTGGGTTTCTGGTATATGCTGGTCACGTGCTGGCAAAAAAACAAAAAAAAAAACAGCAAAAAGATCAGCTTAAACCAGCTTAAAAACATATCTAACCAGCAAATGCAGTTTTCTTTCAGCAGGGTCATTACTGGTAAAAATAACACTGTTAATAACGGCGTAATTCCCATCACTGCTGTTAACTGAGTGGCAGAGAGTGACAAGCTGACTCACTTGAGCTAAGGGGGCTCAAATAAACTGAAGCTGAATAAAGCAGACCCTGCGGATCCTGAAATTAGCACCTCAACTCACCCTCATTCAATTTGTCAAAGCACTTCCATTGTTTACGCTACATGCGACAAATGTTCCCTATCGCACGAACTGACGTGTGCCACACACAGCCATGACCCTGAACTGATTATAATGACCTGCGATTCTGGAAAAAAACGAAAACCTCGGTGATGCCAAACCTGTCTCATTAACATAAACAACATAACGACTAGTATAACAGACATTCCCATTTAACCCAATAGGACTTTTATTTGGCCATTAATTGCGCTTACCATTCTGCTAAAGTACCAAATTAGCAGTAAATGACTTTTTCATTCCCTCTATGTAGTGTTTGTTTTATTTCAGTGTTTCATGATACCCTTGAAGCATAACTTACCAGCGGCTCTGCTTCGAGCCGCCCGACCCTTTTAAAACAGACCAATTATAGCGTGTTAATGGTGGTGCCGTTTTAGAAAGATCTGGAACAGAATCACCACATCTAAAGGTCAGCATTACCTCAGTGGATTGTGCCTTATTGCTCTGTGAGTTATTTTACTGAGCCTTTTTTACTCCTGAAACACTAAAATGGAATTCAAGAGAGCTGAGAGTTCATATCTTTTCATGGTTTATAGACCCCGCGGACTTCTCTTCACCGGTTAAAATATGATCTGACATATGAAGTGTTTTAAACACGGACATATGTTCCTGATCATATTTTAGATCTTGAAATGGATTCTTGGGACTTCTACTTATAATTCTCAATGTCAGTGAGATATTGTAAAAAGCAGGTTTAAACGTCAGCTCAACCTTTTATCTCTGATTCATTGTGCGACATAAAAGGTTGAAATATTATGTCAAATCATTTGGCCATTGGCGTGTGTGTGGATTGCCAGGATGGATGCGCTACAGCTTGTCACCTCCGTGTCTCTTTATAGCTACAGACAGCGGTGGGTGTTGTCTGACAGCAGGACTTTTCATCCATCAGCACGCGCCCTTCTCCTTCAGGTCAAGAAGAAGCGTCTGCGAGCTGCCGTTCATCTCTGTTTGATGACATGTCGAGAGTTATCTCAGCAGGCTCTTTTAATTAATAAAGCTATAAAGGAAGGCTGTGATTCCCTCGAAGTCTCCCTGGAGGAGGTGAGCGGGAGTGAGTTTATTAGTGCTGTCAATTAATTGTCATTACAAGATCTTGATTAATCGAGTCTCAGGTTTACGCTGTGGAAGTCTGTTTCTCGTTGATTGTTTCGGTTCGGTGACACGTTCATTGAGCTGTAACTTATGCTGGGAAATGTTTTATGACATCTGGAGCTCAAGGAAATGTGGAGAGGCAATTAGACTTCGGGGTAATGGAGCCGTCACTGTCAAACACTGCAACCAAGTGATTTTGTTCAGTTTTCATGCAAAAAAAAAAAAAGAATTTATAAACACTCTGAAATTGATTTAGTTAAAAAGCTGAGCCGTTCTTCTGATCTTTAAACTCTAGTAAAAAAGTAGTACATTTATTTCATACGAAGTACAGTTTATATCTATGCACATATTAACTGACAGATAACTTGAGACCTACTGAAATAAAAATTTTAATTAAACTTGTTTTGGAGTATTACTTGTGCACAATGCATATTTCTTATTAATAAGCCTAAAATGTGTGTTTTTGTCACTTTTAATGAGGATTGTGTAATATTGCACTTTTAATGCTGAATTATTAAATTGTACCTAAAGTATACTTGCAATAGTTCCACTTTAAAACAATCAAATATACTAAATGTTTTTAAATGGACAATTTCTCCACAATTAAAGTGCATTAAGTACAAAATTAGTACGCAAAGTTTACCAGTTAAGTATACTAAAAGTACAATTGCAAGGCATTTTAATGAGTACATAAATAAAAAAATGTATTTGTAGTATACTGAGCATGAAATAAATGCAATTTAAATCATCGAAACATTCTGAAGAAAATAAAATGTATAACAGATTCCTCAAAATTAAGCAGCACACTGTCTATCATTTTCCCCTTTGATGTGATTTGTTTGTTTCCCTTTTTTTCAGCATGAAATCTGCCATTGTTGAATGATTTCTGCGGGATCGTTTCACACATGCCTGATAAAAATTCATCTTTTCCATTACAAGAGTAAATCAAACCTTTAAATATTTTATAATAGAAAAGTATTATTTTAAATCGCAATAATGTTTTACGATTTTTTACTGTATTTTTACTGTAATTTTAAAAATGCCTTCTTTGTAAGCAGTTCTGTGTGGTGGGAGCCTTTAAAAATGTGGTTTAATCAACACATTCTTTCAACCAATTTGTACGTATTCGTAAAAGGTGCCTAATTTGTACTAATTTATACGACCTCACTCATACGATTTTGTACGATTTCTCTAAAAACCCGTCACAGGTAGGTCAGGTGCAGGTCATTTTTACTAATTCATATGAGTTGGTAACTCGCACAACATGTATGATTTAGAAGAAATTAGCCACCTCGTAAAATATGAAGTACGAATTGCCCTGAGATCAGTTTTTTTTTTTTTCCTTAATTCATTTATTTTGAATCTTACTGACCCCAAATCTTTGGACATATGCATTTATGTTTTAAATATATCTTGATAACTTTGCTAGGGGTAAAAAAAAAAAAAAAAAATGCAAATGGCAGAAAAACCATTTCGCCGAATTAGACATAATCTTTAGATTTCATCTCCTTTTTTTTTCCCCGTATAGCTTTACTCCAGAGCAGGTAATGTCTGAGTGTGCATGTCTGTACGTTGCTCTGTTATGTGTCGTTCATGAAACCGAATGTGTCCACTAGTATTTAGGTGAAATTCACCACACCCTTATGTTTGCGGCATGTTAAACTTCAACAGCTCTATTTAAAATGCGCACACACACAACAGGTTCTTTTGGCCACAATGCAGAGCTTTGTGAGGCTGCCAAACGCCCAAATCCGAATCTGACGACCTCCACCACTGGCCCCCGTCCAGTTCGTCTGCTTACAGGTGAACGTTCCTCCTCCCCCAGTCCCATTACCTCCTTCTCTTTGGATTGGAGGCCCTGGAAAAGTCCAGCTGAGATCCAGACGCTCATTTGGGCCTAAATCTGACATCTGACAGACTGGCGTCCCCCCTCCTGTCTGTATAATTCAGAGGGCCTGTTTGATTTTTTAACTGCCAGCCTAGGTGAGAGCCTCTAACAGAGGTGTGTGTGTGTGTGGTGAAGGAGAATGATCGATAGCTATTAGGCAGCAGCGAGTCACTGAGCTCAGATGGGCTGTGCTGTTTGCACAGGTGCCCAACAATGTGTCGCTCTGCGCCAAACCTGTTCCACACCATTTAACCCCGTATGGTGGCAGGCACCTTCGACAGACCCCCACCTCAGAGCGAAAATCTCTCTCAAGCGCTTATGTGTCTTTCAGTTTCAGTGGTTTTCGCTAGAGCATTTACAAGCTTTAAGACAAGATGGGTATAAGTGCATGAACTAAGGAGAGAGTTCCAGCTGTCTCTTTGTGGTTTGAGAGCATCAAGGACATGCATGTCCTCAGTCTGGTGCGCAACTGTAATGAAGAAACAGATTTGACTTCAGGACTGCTTCAAAGAGCTAGTGTAGAACTTCCCAGAATCCAGCGGCCTAAAAATAGAGTTATTGTTTATTAGGGAGTTTTCAAACTTGAGTCCTGTTTTAATGACCTACCTTTCAGGTTGTTTTGACTGTATGTTCAGTCTCTTGGTTGGTACATAAGTTCGATTCGACACACTTCCTCTTGCTGTCCCACTTAGGTTTCTTTTGACATTGTGTTTGTTTGTCTTCGAATCACGCTGCGTTTGAGTTTCACTGTGCGCAATAGTGGCAGCTGTTTACTGCTGTTGCTAGGTAATGACCTCAAGAGGGGAAAGCGACAGAAATGGGAAGCGCTATGCACTTCGTGTTTTTACTCATGTGTTTGTCCCTTTGGGTTTGCTACCAAGACGTGTGATGCACAGAACAGCAATTGTGAAAATATGCAAGTAATGCAGCTCTATTGTTTTCACATGACTTGAGAACCAACAGAGAATTCACAAAGACTCAAAGATATTTTGAAGCACCATTTGTGGGTCACCATTGACTTCCATAGTAGAGGAAAAAATTGTATAGAAGTCAATGGTGTCCGAAACAGCCTGTTTACAAACTTGCTTCAAAATATCTTCCTTTGTGTTCAGCAGAACAAAGAGATTCATACAGGTTTGGAACTACTCGAGGGTGAGTAAATGATAGATCTGTTTCTTTAACAGCTTTCGTATCAATTGTAAACCATGTTGAGTTCAGATAACTACTTTTCGAACATTATCAACCTCTTTTTTTCTTGAAGACCAAGGTGCAGCTTTCACATGAAACAAACCAAACTGCAAAGTCAAAAATATATTTGTTATATTAACCGCATTTATGTTCTATTGACACTGTGTTTGGGAAACCGGTTTGTTTAAATTAGAACCTTTTTGAAACTGATATTTCTGGTCCTTGATTCTGATTGGTTGAGCCAAGTTCAAAGCTGTTCTAAATTACTGTCCAAACATACACATTTGTTACATTTGTGTGTTGCTTGGCAACCGCTGTGCTCCAACTGGGGAACTCTATCGTTTGGCTCAGAAAGAGTTATACTAATTAATAATAATATTTTTATTAATATCAATAGATTTATTTTTATTATTTATTATTTATTTATTTGCTATGTTTCATATCATGAAACCTTACAACATATATGGTGTAACCCCCGTCAAGCCATGGTTTACAGTGAATTTATGACAGCTTATATAACACTGTAAACCACAGCTTATTGCTTTAAAGTACTTTATCATAACCAAACATATTTCAGGTGGAAATAAAGTGAAATCGCACCACTGACTCAAGTTTGTTTTAAGTGTTTGAACTGGATCGCTCTCATTTGAAAACAAATTATTCATCCATGTGTTTTGTGATCTAGAAGATCAACTAGTGCTCATAATCGTAATTCTGACTATCTTAATGAACATGCATCGGCTACTTTCATATGAAACCACATTGTAGCGTTACTTAATGGTACTTTCGGTGGAAGTTTCATCCAAAATAACAAAGTAACTGAATACAGCAGCAGTCCCTCTGGAACACTTTTAAGTGCCTTTCTCAAGGACACAATGGCGCTAACTCTCTTCCTTTCAGTCATCAAAATTCAGATGGCAGAAACTCTGGTGATATTGTTTCTGGTGTGCAGTTTTCCCCTCGGACTAGCAAGGGAAATTTGTTTGGTTTCATAACTTTAGAAAGACATGATCACAATTGGTCTTATTTTCCAGCTGTGCAAGAACAGAAACAATGTTTTGTTTTCACTTATGCTTGCGAGTATTATTCTCCTGTATCTTTTCGCAAATGATTATTTGAGTGATCAGATAACACAACCATCCACCATATCCATAACACACATGCACACTTTTGGCCATTTAACGAATCCTGTGACTCAATTACTGCTGTGTGCCCACTTATGTAATTGATTTTGGTTTAGAGGGCTGGTACAAAAGACCACCATCATATCTTACCGTGACACTAAGCATTCAATGATTAAAGCTAATCATGCCTCTCGTCTGTCTAATGGGTACAGCTCTGGTTTGCCTTCAATCTGGTAAAGTACTGATGAATAATTAATGACGTAATTAGTCCAAATGGCTTTGTGCAGAACGCTTGGACCGTCATCTGCTGTAGATGATGGGTGAACTGATGTGAGCCACGTTGCATACGGAGCCAAGCTTTAACTTGGCCTTTTTACATTTATTTAGTTTCTCTCTCTCTCTCTCTCTTTCATTGATCACTTGCTTTTTTGTGATTCTCTTTTAAAATGTCAGAAGCAGACCTCTACACCATTTTGGCATTCACCCAAAGCACAAAACAAGCTTTTAAGAACTTGGATGAGCATTTGTGGGCACCTCCTGCGATGAACCAAAGCCAAGTGCATTAGGACACCCCCCACTCCACCCCACAAGCCACTATCTGATGTTTTCTGGTCTCTGTGGAGCAGAGCTCAGTATTGATCTGTGATCGGATTTCAAGCCTGTTTCACTGTATCTGTTTCTAACATACATAAACTCGTACATGCATGGCAACAGAAGAACCTCCCAGAGCTACATTTCTGCTTCTTTTTCTCTCAACCTCTCATTTTCTTATAAGTGTATTTCTCCCTACTTTTTTCTCATTTCTGCGAAACTAAGTACATGCTACATATGCTTACGTGTGGCAATTTTATTTAGAAGGATATTTTATCCGCAAGTTTAGTTAGCTATTAATTACCTTCATGGCTTGCATGTCTTTCTGTTGAGGAAAAGGAAAAAGTTTGAATAATATGCTGGTCGCAAAAAAAAAAAAAAAAGTGAAAATTGTGAAAAAATTGTGAAAATATCTTTCAGTAAAGAAGTTTCTAGAATCTTGATTCTACAAAAAAGCCAGTTTCCCCCACTGAATATAAATAAAAAAAAGGTTATTGTGACTGGTTTAGATTTAGACTGACAAATAAGAGTTATAAAGTTAGAATTACAATTCTGGAAAAATATCTTTTTTTTTTTCACTCAATATTGGACTTTATAACTCGCAATTGCAAGTTTATATCACAATTCAGAGAAAAAAGGCAGAATTGTGAGATAAAAAGTCACAATAATTTTTAAATGTTATATTCAGTGGCGGAAATATGCTTCCATGTCATTCACGGATAATCACAACATAGGCTCATTAGAAAAATGTGCCTCCATTAGTATTTTTACAAAGCTCTAAGACGTACCTTTACACAGTTCACTAAAATTGGCAGTAAAACACCAATTAGTTTTATTCATTTTCACTCAAATTAAAATTACAGTGGAAGATTTAGACAGACTTCTTTTCACATGGTTCCTTGCACAATACTACATCATGAGCTACAACACTTTTACCACAGTGCATAGTTTGTAAACAAACATATATTGCCATTTCCATCACATCACCAGCTTTATATGTATGGCTTTTCTGACAGGGCAAACTTGCTCAATAGCACACTTGGTAAAGCATTGACCACTGGTACGAGTCAAATAAAAGACTGGGAGAAGCAAGCTGAAATTGCATGGTTGCTTCAGCAAATGCATTTTTATCTACCATTTGCATTTGTTATTGTTCATTTTAGGGTTTAGTGTGGATAGCATGTTATTTTAGCATGCGATCAAATATTAATCTTTCAATACCACTGACATTTCCTTTCTGAACTGTCATGATACATACAACACTATGGCAGATTCTTTAAGTGTCCTGAAGCATGCAGTAGGGTTTCACTTTATTTTGATGGTCCCTTTAACGTATTCTGTTCATTATAAGTAATATTGCAACTACATATCTACTAACTCTCAATAGAGTGCTAGCAGAGTATTAGTAGACTGGTAGGGTTTGGGTTAGAATAAGTTGATATGTACTTGCAACGTTACTTATAGTCAGCAGAGCGTCTTTTGGGAGACCATCACAATAAAGAGTTAGCAGATGTTAATTAGAGAGTGTACAAATATTCTAATGAGAGTCAGTTGACATGTAGATGCAAAGATACTTATTGTCAACAGATTGTTCAAAAGGGACCATCAAAATAAAGTGTTACCTGCAGTAGTAATAACATTCTGCAGAAATCTTGCATCAGGCACATTTTTCCAATAACCTGCAGTGAGCTGGCCTGCGATTGTGGTTAATTTTTAATAGTCGTAAGAATATTGTAACTGTCTTGCCCCTTTAAATGATTAGCTTGAAATGTGTATGGTTCAGTGGCAAGACTCTCAAACACAGCTAGTGTTGAATGTGTGTGTGTCTGAGCGTCCAGAGGGAGGGAGAGAGAGATTAATAATTGAGCGACGGATGTTTGTTCTGTTCTCTTTACCATTTCTGGTCACTGGTTTCACCTGAGAGATGTTGTCAATCAACATTTGTCATTGGAGCATGCCATCAGTGAAATCTGAGCGATCCAGAGAACAAGAAACAGTGCAAGAGGAGTCTTGAAGCCTCCCACAATCAAGCCTCTCAAGAATCTGAGGCAGCAGTTTCAACGTTAAGTCTCATTATCAATCTGCTGGCCTGTGTACTGGTTGCCATGCTGACCGAAACAACAAATATTTGGAGCTATGTAGCACCTTCTAACAAAATTCCAAACTCAAATGATTTGGAAAGTTCCTCTGTCTTTCTCTTCAGCCCCTCTTTCCTCCGCTCCCCCTTCTTTTCTTCTCCTCGGCAGAATAGTGGCTTTGTCTCCTGGAAGTGAACTTGAAAACAGTGTTGAGGTGAGGAGGAGCACACTTTTATTCAGCGCACAGACACTCACATACGTCCTTATAAACGCTGAGAGAGTTCTCAGTCTTGTACAATGATCTCCTCTCACCTCTCTCTCAGAAGAACAATCCTCAGCTTTGTCCTTCTGTGTGTAGGCAACAGGGCAAACATGAAGATATACGTTTTTTTGTGTATTGTTTGCCATGGTATCCACAGCAAAAAAATAAAAATAAATAATAAAATAAATAAAAGTAATAATAATTATTATTAAATTAAATTAATTAAAAAAAAACTATATATATATATATATATATTAGAATAAAATGGCATTTACAAAGACATTTATAACTTTTTATAACAAAAAACTATTACATTTCAATCAGCTAATTACTAATACATTCTTTTGAACTTAAAAAAATAGCTGAACTCAATATTTATTTATTTATTTTTTTGTTTATTTGATTGAACAAATGCAGCCTAATATACTTATTTGTATGGACTTACTTATTTATTTTCACCTGGCAGATGATATAATTGGAGAAAAACAATAGTCAGTAAGTAATCCTCCAGAAGACATTAACAACACTGTTGTAAAAATGTATATTAAAAAAAAAACATAGTTAACCATTAACCATGCAACATAACATATCTATTTGTTGGAAACAACAATATGGCAACCATTGAATTTATTTCTTGTTCATTCAACACAGACTTGCTTATAGTCATAGAAACATACAAACAGCCCCACCTCACAGAATGAGACGTTCTTACTGACATAAAACCTTGTTTTTCAAAGAACAGTGCCTTTCACTGCTACTGAGGCACTACTGTGACGTGAATATCATGAACACTTTTAGTGGCTAACTTTCTAGCGGTATCATTTAACACATACTCATTTCTTATAGAATTGGACCTCATCACTGTTGCTATGGTCTGTTAACTATGTCTTGGAAACCCAGTGAAAGCCTGATCTGGATGCATTCCATCTAGTGTGTGTTGCTCAGGACTGATGTTGGCTGGCTTATTGGACATTATGTAACTATTGTCAGTTAGTTCATGCTCAGACATAGACAGAAATACATATACACACCCTTGCCATATGATATATGCACTATTTAGACATATTCAGACATTTAACACATACTTTCTCTCAAGACTATTTATGGAAGCTGACTGCAGAAACAGACCTCTTCTGTAATCGCCATAATCATGATGTCAAAAGCTTGAACATCTTAGCATATGACTGCTTACTTTTACATATCAGTGTTTTTTTCGAGATGTGGATTACTTTGTTTACATTTAATAAACAGATTTTGAAAAAATTAAGCATTGCGTCACAAATGGGTGCTCTGCAGTGAATGGGTGCCTGGGAGTTTCTGCTAACTCTCAGAGTGGACTGTTAGGGTAGCTTTAGGGTTAGTAGAGTAAGCTGACACATGCTTGTAAAGTTTCAGATCATCAGTATGTAGTAGGTTGTGGAGCCATCAAAATAAAATGGAAATTAAGCAGACAGTCTACTAATACTCTAATGACTTCTAGTTGACATGTAGAAACGTCCTTAATTATTACACCAGAATGAGAGTGTAACCATCAGGCTGGAAGTGTCAGCTCCAGTCCCTGGATGACACTCCAGTGTTTCATTAACTGTGTGTTTGT